>KZ509419.1:22962-37329 GCA_002844005.1 Limosa lapponica baueri | reverse complement strand
CTTATCTCCTTATCTCCTTTTTATCTACTGTTACATATATATTGTGTGAAATCCTATCTGCACTGAAGGCAGCAACATAATCCCCCTTCTGCTCCAGGAGTCCATGATTTCACCTAGTTTGTTTGGAGTAGGGCAGGGACCAACATTCCCACAGTGTCACCAGCATGCCTGGAGCAACAGGACTTCTCCCTGCTCTGGTCTCCAAGTGCTGCGGCCATAACTGCATAGTGCTTAGAAATCTCTGGACAAATTTGCAGGCTGTGGAAGACAGTGAGGTACATTGGAGGTAGGACTCATTTGCATGGTCTCCGTTGCCTCCACCACTCACTGGAGCTTCATGCCATGCATTCTAAGCCTTGAGTCCAAAACAGTACCCCCAAAGCAGGTCCATTCCCAACCACCCTCCGCCATGTGTCCCCTAGTGGCCCTGCCACAAACACCCTTCTTCCGCACACCTCCTTGAGACTTGTCTTTTCATCATCTGCTGATCAAACACGACTTCTTCTGGGGTCACGGAAAAGCAGACAGCCTCGGGGGCATGTGGCTGGCAGCATAAAGCACCAGCTTCCCTCGCTGCAAGTGTGAAATGTTCTTATAGTAGTTGGGTTGTGGGTTTGTTTTTTTTTGTCTCACCTGCCAACAGTGCAGATCTAAGGGCATTCGGATAACCCTGCTGAAACCACCCGTTCACTCTGGTTTGGGAATTGCTTTTTCCTCCTCCTTCCCGAAGTCTGTGGATTACATAAGAGGCAGGAAGAGGTGAGCTGGAGTTTTATCTCCTTTTAATTAACATCTATCACAAAAGCAGAGAGAGAGAGGGAAGGAGAGAGGAAATTCTGCAGTTTATGTGTTTTGATATTTGCTGTACTCCTCCAAAACACAGCGTTCAGCTGTGTGCCTTAGGATACATATCTGCTATAAATTCATTTTTTATCTAATTTGTCTGAGATCTAAGCTTCCTGTGGAGGTCTGAGATCAAAGGATCTGATTCTGTCTGATGTCGGCTCTGACACATAATGCGTGCTGACTTAGTTCTGTCTATAAACTCGCAGTGGGAGGCTGCCACTCTCCCTTGGCACCTTTACATAGTGAACTTTCATTTTGGCTGGGGAGGCTGACAGGTATAGCATTGATTGGAGCCGTCATGTAAATAATTCATGGAAAGATTTTTTTGTCAGAAAAAGGCAATCCAGCCACTTAAAGTCTTTTAGGAATAGTTGCAAGACAAAAAGATTCCCCGATATGTTCAAATCTAAACAAGGATAACAATATCTTAAGTGAATTTAATACATATGACTTGGAAACGTCTAATGTTTGATTTCCCCTTATTTAAAGTGCTGTTGGTTTTGGAGAGAGAGAGAAGAGAGAGAGGAAATCAAAGCTGCAGTCTTTTTGTTTAGTTTCTGCTTTATAGCTGTTCCCCCCATAAGAAATCCTACCTTTCTAATACAATTAAGTGTTCGGAGCCTTTATTATTAATCACCGCAGTAAGTCTTACGAGGCAGAGTTTTTCTCTGTAGGCGCTTATACGGTGCAAAGTCCAGTGGAGGTAGGGGCCCTGGTTGATGTCCCAGACCAAGTGGCTGAGGATGGCGATGATGATGAGGAAAGCTTTATGCATAGATATACAGTATTGCAGGGAGAAAAGATTAAGATATTACCTTGTCTGACCTTGGCACAACAAAAAAATCTCCTCAGCTTCACATAATTATCTCTCTCTTGAATTAAATAACTGTTGGTTGACTAACATACGGTTAACAGAACAGCACCTGGAGGTGGAGGAACATATTGTTCCGTTTTGCAGTTTATTCCCCTGGTTCATCACCTTCACATTGGAAAAAAATTGTATCCCATAGCAGTTTACATTTCCTAGCTTAAATTTTGAGGCCTTTCAGGTATTATACCTTATTGGTTCTTATCCTGGACTCCTTGGCCACCTTCCCCCAGAAATCTCTGTTGTATTTCTGAAGAGGTTCTTCCACTCCACAGGCATGGTCTGCAACCCTTGCTTCTAGGTTGCTCAGATCAAGTCCTCCTTCTTCCTTTCTGCCAGTTTGCCATTTTTCCTACCACTTACAAAATTTCACGAGAATCAATCTTAGTTTTAATTCAAAACCACTGGTGGAAATATCATTCATTTCAGTGGTAGTGTCTGGTACTGCCACACATCCCCATCTCTGAGAATTATTTCCCATATATAATTACTGCCTCAGCTCTGTCTGTTAGCTGGTACTTAATCCTGTTAATCACATGCTTTATTGATATTGAATAGTTTGTATTTAATTTTAAAAAATCAGGCTATTTTAGATTACTTACTATGTCATATAAATCTCAAGGCAGTATTTCATCTTTGAAACTGCTCATATCCAGAAAACTTTTAGCCTTTTCCATCAATTCAAACTCACTTGAAAAGATCTGTTTCACAGTTGAAAATGGTTGAAAATTTGAAGATAAGGAGGGCATCAATACATATGAAGAAAGAACATGAAGCTTTGCTATAGATGATCATGACAAGATCGTCTTGTTTATAGAATCATAGAATGGTTTAGGTTGGAGAACTCCTTTAATGTCATCAAGTCCAACCATTAACCTAACACTGCTAACTCCACTACTAAACCATGTCCCTCAGCACCACGTCCACACGTTTTTTAAATACCTCCAGGGATGGCAATTCCACTACTTCCCTCAACAACCTCTTCCAATGCTTGATAACCCTTTCGCTGAGGAAATTTTTCCTAATATCCATCCTAAACACTCCCTGGTGCAACTTGAGGCCATTTCCTCTTGTTCTATCGCCTATTACTTGCAAGAACAGATTGACCCCACCTCGCTACACCCTCCTTTCAGGGAGTTGTAGAGAGCGAGAAGGTCTCCCATCAGCCTCCTTTTCTCCAGGCTAGACACCCCCAGCTCCCTCAGCCGCTCCTCATAAATTGAAATTGAAAGCTATGCATGTACAAGTTGAAAAAAAGCAATGCTTCTTAACAGGGAAAGTAAGTATAAGCATGAAAAAAATAGGAAAATTGTAGAAAATAAACGAAGATAGCAGAAAATTAGTCCAGCAAATAGAGTTCCAATTAATGAATTATAGAAAGGAAGAGAATGAAGCTCAGCAAAAGGTCTGAGAAACCATGGGAATGAATGGTGCAGGCTGTTAAGGGTTCAACTTCAAGGACAAACCTGAAAAGTAAGGACTGGTAACAATACATTTTCTGGGGTCATTTGTGATAAGGACCTATAATATATGCTGATGAATGAACTACAAGAGCTGACATTGTCCACTAACACATGACATGTGTACACTAGGACCAGTTCTGGGTTTAGAACAAGTATAAATGGTTTTGGTCTGGGCTGGTTTTATTTTATTTTCAGTGGGGGAAGGGGGAGGATTGCAAGAATTTTACAAGTGTTTTTAGCATCCAAATGAACCAGACTGCCAATCTTGCACTGAAGTGATAGCACACCCTGTCAACTCGGAAGCCATCTGTTGTAACACCACAAGTGATTCTGCCTCTGTGGTTGATAACCGTTTGGTTTATTAAGATGTAAACATTTTTCCCTTTTACATGAAAAATGTATGGTATATATTTTTTTTTTCTGCATTTTTTCAACATGATTTTTTAAACAACGTTGCAGGTCACAAGCTTTGCCTTAAGTAACATTCAAATGTTGGAAATCAAATGTTCTGCCTTTTTTACAGCCTGATTCATAGAGGGTTGATGTATTTTATAGGTAGTATTAAAACTATTGTCAGTCTTAGCAATACATAACTTTTTAACCAGCTGTATTCTGTATACTTTATTATTAAGCATTTATTGAAATATTTGTTAACCATTGGAAGAAGCTGTAGGAGTTGTTAGTGTATCAATAAGAACAAACCAGTTGTTTTATTTGCTTTCTTTTTATTCATGAAAACAGCTTATGATGGTTTGGTTTTTAACAACTTATTTCTGTTAAACTAAAATTTGTGGCCAGTTACAATTATTTCTTCAACAATAACTGCTTTTTCGTTAATGTCTTTAACACACAGCGAAGGCATAGAAGGGTAAGGAACAAGAAGGTAAGGTCTTACATTTATTGTAAAGCACAAACAAGTCTTCTTTTAACAGATATGGAAGGAACTGGAGCAATGGGGCATGCCACAGGACAACTGGAGGCCCTGAACCTGCAGCCCTGTGAAACCAAGTCAGTGAGAAAGATGAGTACTGTCCAGTGTAAGACAGGTGACAGAGACACCTTTTCTTCTGCTAGGAAAAGTGACAGTCACCAACAGGTACGTAGAGTAACATCTCCTGGTGACTCTCTGGAACTTCAGCAGCCAACGGTCCCGGGGTGCTCCAGACAGAAAGATGCCCCCAAGCCTTCAGCTGGTTACAAGAAGGAGAGAGAGAAGATTGAACGGATGCCCAAACCGCAGAATGATCTTGGAGAACATGTTGCCGTGGTAGCAGCAGAGGTGTAAGAGAAGTGATGTGAGCTAGTGGACCACTGACAAAGCAAGCTTTGCCTGGCTTGCAGTCAATGCAAAGTTGAGTCTTTGTCTCTGTGGTCAGAGCAAAACACACACATATTTGCACAGGGAACCAGACTGCCAAGATGCACATGTACAAATGAACCTGTTGCCTGGTTTTCCAGCCAACTGGGAGACTCTGACCATGTCTGTGGTGTTGACCTTTCTTAGCTTCCAAAGCAGGGTGGGTGCAACCAAACTGCCTGGTGCACATAGTCCATCTGACACCTCTAAAACTCTCTCCAGGAGTTGTTTGGGGCGGTGGTATCTGGCTCGCTGGGTCAAAAGCACTCAGCGATTAGCCTAACAAGTCAACAGTGCAGATGGTTGGATTCCTGGTACTTTTATATACTAGCACTGATGTGGTCTTAGAGCCTAGAGCAATGCTGATTGATATGTATGCATATAAGTAAATATATATATATGATTTTTCCCATTTCTTCCAATCATGCCTTTAGTTTCATTCAAAGAATGTCAGTATGTGCATAAATCTTTTCCTTTTTCTGAGGAAATACAAACATGTATTCAACTTCCATTGCATTGTGACTTGAGTAAGTTTCATTCCTCCCTTGTTAAATCTGTGTTGTTATTTTTGCTTTAATTAAAGTATTTTGCTGGGTTAAATCTTCACCATGGCATAATTTTCTAACACTCTTAAATCACTGGCTTGTTATGAATGCTACTTTTTATGAATGATAATAATAATGCTGATGTTTGGTTGCTCAGAGAATTCCTCTGTGCTTTGCTTTACTGAGCTGGAAGATGAGGAACTTTATTATGCCCTCTCTGTACCATAAAATTCTTGGTTGCAAGGTAGCCTGATGGCACAAGATAAAATTTATAGTCCTCTACAGAAAAAATACTTAAGCAGAAAGATGAGGTTTCTGGCCAGATCAGCAGTGGAAGAGAAGGTAAGAAAGCTTAATTTGGAAAAAAAACCCAACAAATAACAACCACAAACCAGTTCACTTCAAGCTGAAGGAGCTAAGGTGCAGATTTTGGGCAGTGAGCTATACAGATTTCTAGGCACAAAAATGAATTCACCAGCATTGTCTCCTTGCTCTGTGTTGTGTCTATAAACATCATTTTCATGTGAAATCAGGCTGAGTTGACGTAGGTTTCTGGCTGACTGTACAGGAGCTTTTCTGACTTAAGACAGTTGAGGATGAGAACCTTACATGCAATAAATCAGCCTTTCCAACCTCTTCTGTGATATAGAAAAGAAATTTCTTATTGTATTTTCTGAAAAGGCCAAAATATTCTTTATGAGAATCAATGTGGTAGATCCCTAAGGCTCATGATTCAGGGTATGAATAAAAAGACATACTTTGGAGAGACATCCAGGTTTGGTGAAATGATTTGGAGGACCTTCCATTCCTTCATAGCTGATACCTACTTTTGGATGCTTTCACGTGGTAGAAACATGGTAGGATCCTTTTCTCCCTGCAGAAATACAATTTCTCCATCCCCTGAACTCCACTCCCCTTCTGTATTTCTTCTCCAAGTAAGCGATTCTGTCACATCCAAGCAGTGTGAAAGCAAATAATATATAATTACAAATGTCAGAATGTAAGCAAATAATATTGAATGTAAATTATATGCAAACATTATACAATGGAGGCTAGTTTTGGGGGGAAAAAACAGACCAGACATTGAAAACAGTTAAGGGTTTTAATTAATCCTTTAATTCATAATCCTTTTGTTTATCCATACTTTGTTTACAGAATAAGTAATGTCTTGCATGTTTAGACCTCTAATGGAATGAGCAGGGCGAAAAAATATTTAACTGCAGCATTATTGATCTTGATTTCCCACAGTGCTGTGCATTAACTGAGTGGTGGAGCATGGGAAAGAAGTGGGGAGAAAGTGAAATAAAACATCACGAAAAGTTAATGGTTGGACTTGATGATCTTAAAGATCTTTTCCAACCTAATGATTCTGTGATTAGTGAATGAAGAGAATGAAGTGAATCCTGAATAAGTAAGAAATTTAGGGAGTCTTGTATCATGCACCAGAAAAAAAAAAAGAAATCGCTGTAGCAGTCAGGGAGAAAGAAGACGTGACTCAGACTTAGTGGTTGAAGAACATAGTTAAACCTTTTCTAAAACATAGTTGGTTTTAAACTGACCTCAACAGCTCTTGGATGAAATGGGATCCTACTGCTTTGTGGCTGATGGAGATCCAGATTTATTTTGAAATTTTTTCCATCTAGACAGACAAAGATAAAAACAGCCTCTCACTCTTACAGGGAATATATGGTTAGATAAACAGACATACCCAAGCTGTTCTAGAATGTCCTGGGCAAGGTAAAGAAAGAGAGCGCATATCTCATGTCCCAGGTCAAAGGCTTCATTTTAAAACAGCTCGAATACAAGCGTGACCTGTGGGGCGTCTGCATGTCACTACTGTCTTGCCATCAGTACTTTTGGTGACGCTGCTATAGACCCTTAGTCTTTGCGTTGTTGAGTCTCCTTAATCCTTACACTATAATTAGGGCAACATTGGTTTCCACCTTTGCTTGGATGTTTTATGGGTAAGTTTGTGCATTGAAATACTCCCTGATTGGAAGATATACATTCCAAAAGCCAGGGTGGGGGCAGGGCAGGGTAGGAATCAAGTGGAAGGAGCCAGAGGAAGAACCCACGTTGTGATACATGGGTTACCAAAGAGGGATGGGGTGCCTTGATGGACTTGAGGTCATTAAAGACTTCTGGTCCAGCTGCAGGGCATTCAGCTGAAAAGAATTCACTTTTTTTATACTGTCAAAGTCCAGCTTCTATGAGGACACATAAAAAGCCAGCAGCAGGATTTCAGCTCATCTTTTCAAAGAAGCCTATAGGCATGTCATGACAAAGACTGATGCTCTAGAGCAGCCCACGTTCAGGACAGCTTTGCGAGGGACACTAAGCCCTTTCAGCAAATCTACTTGAGCTTAGCAAAGTGCAAACTTCCCTACACTGAACGCTAAGGAAGCCTTTAAAGTGCCAAAATGAGTGTAAAAGTCTCTGCATCTGCCTGTGCGGATCCTTCTTCCAAGTCCCAAAGTCTTTCTTGACAGTCACATTAAATGGCAGTGAAATTTGACAAGCTTTGCTCTGGCACAGCCAATGGCAAAAATTTCATTAAGTTTGCTGGATTTGGGGTTTCCACCTGCTAACCTTTTTCTGTAGTCCAATCTCCAATAGCACTTGAGTTCCTTTATCAATATAAATAAGAATATAGCTGAAAGGATGCTTTGTCTGAAATCCTAGACAATGTATGGTCAAAATTATTCTTCTTCCTTTTTTTTCCTCCCCATTTTCTGGAAGTGGTATTTTTTCCTCTTATGTCTGAGGTAGGGGAGTGCATTACAGACAAATTTGCCTAAGGCTTTGGGCCAGAGTTGATGAGACTCCACGAAGATACAGGAACAGGCACATGGATAGAAAAAAAGAAAGCCTGTGAAAAATTAAAATGACAAGCCTGGTTAGGGAGCAGAGATAACTGGTGATGTAGTAAAACCAAATAACAGCAATGAGATTATAAACCCTTTCATCATCTCTATACGGTATAAATCCCTATTTATTATGACATTTATTGTGGCATATATTTCTATAGGATAAGAGGTATCAATGGCAAATAAAGGAAGCAAGTGTCCAGTCAGAAGGCTTTATCCTGAGCTTCTGATTCTGCAATGAATAGCCTCATTAAGAGTGAAATTACAGTCAAAAAAATCTTCAGTGGACTAGGAACTGTGAGACAAAACCATGCAGGAAAGCTGCATGATGTAATACTCCAAGGGTGATTATGGGTACTTACTGAGTATGCAGACTCACAGGTTTTTTAGATTTATTTTTTTGCAATCATTATGCATTTGCCAGGACATGAAATTATTCCAACTATGTACCTACCTGGGTGATGATTTGTTGATCCACATTATAAAGATGATTTTAAGACCAAAAGCCAGATGCACCATAAGATCATTCCAAGATGTCATAACACACCAGCAAAGGTGTGTTATCTCACTCCAATATCTCTCCAATTTAGAGCGAAGGATGTTGTAGGGGACTGTGTCAATGGCCTTAGAGAAGCCCAGTGAGAACACATCTGTAGCTCTTCCTGTATCCACTGAGGTAGTCACTCCATCGTTCTCACTGGCTCAAACCTGTGTATGCGTGCGCAGGTCTGGAGACACCAAGAAGGTACCATCAATCTGCCACTGTCTCACCAGAGCATTTAAAAATTTTCATTTTTTAAAGAAGATAAGGAAACTAGAGTAACCATTCTGTTAGTGAGATTTCCAAAAAGGAAAATAGAAAGACACAGGGAAAGTTTTACTTTTGAAACTGGAAGTTGAAATCTCTTTTGAAGGAGGGTGGATACTTGGGGAAGAATATAACAAAAAGGCAAATATGAAATGACCTTCCCTGGATTCAACCTTAAGGAATAAGAGACTTCTGGGAAGGGTGGTTGCTCCTAGTACTCATTGGATGGACCTATTGTCCCTGAATGTTTTCTGAAAGTGTAGCATGAATGTCATGTTACACTGAATTATCTATATCCTGTGTGAAAAAAATTATTTCTGATTTCATTTTAAATGTTCTGCCTGGTATTTTTTAAGTTCTGTTGCCTGAGTAATGCTTATTCTCCTTGCTTTTCTAAATGTCCTGCACATTCTTCATCACACTTAGCTCTTTTCCACGTTCTGAGTGAGTTCTGTGGGACACAGGGATCTGACTTAAAATTCAGCAGAAAACATGAGGGTTAGTACCCCAAAAGGAACAGAAGAAAATGAGAATATATGCTCAGTCCTCCTGCGAAATACTTCCCACCCCTTGGATTTGAGCAATTAAACCTTATTCAGTGGGAGGTAACTCCAGTGTTTCCAGAAGGGGTTTCAGTTTTCTCTGGGAAAAATAATTTCTCGGAGGCACTGAGTGAAGAGTGAGACTAGGCTGACTAGGACCCTGATCTTGGGTCCTAGGTTAGAAACCTAAATCCAGGTGGAAAAAAAAATCAGGGATGACAGGGTTTAATACGAAAACCAGCCACTTTAACTCGGGATCAGCAGGGAAAAAGAAGAACAGAAAGAGGTGACATGGCCAAAACAATGGCGTGGAAAAGGATCTCTGCAGCAGCACTGGGGAAGATGGACTGAAGCCAGATCCCGCTGCGTTTGTCAGAGAGAGGAGCTACACGCAAACAGAGCGTGGAGCATGCGCTGAACTGCTCTGCTGCTTTGGGTGTAGGTCATCTAATTCATTTCCCAGTAGGTCATTTGGCCATCCCCAGGGACGGGTTAGGTGTGGTTGGATTAATTTGTGCTTTCCCTCTCGATACACCTCTCCCTTACAGAGTACATTAAAGATGAAGCCGGTGCCCAGGACACGCCAGGTCTCGCAGCCGTCAAAGGGAACGATGCTAAAAATATCCCACCCTTGCTCTCCCTCCCCCCCTCGACCGTCTCTCCCTGTCTAGGTGCTGACAAAAGTTATTTGTCGTATTCCCTTCATTCGGTGAGTGACAGGAGACTGGTGTCAAGTGAGAAAATGAAATGTAAATTTTATTAAACACCTTCTCATCTCTGTGTATCAATCCAGATTCCAGCCTAACACAGCAAATCAAATCCTGTCTTCACCAGGCCTGAGGGCACACAAAGAATCATTTCTCCTTAATACCATTCCCTCCTAGTAAAATATTTTTCTGTTTAGTAAATGAAAATTTAAAATGCAAACCCTATTTTAATCCCAGAGAAAAGATGTGCATTGCAGGGAGAAGGATGCTACATTTCATTCTGTTATGCCTCATGCTTTCTTCTTGTTTTCAGACACAGCAACGATGATTAGCTGAAGCATAAATTGCAACTCCCTTTTAAGACTTGCCCATTGGGACTTTTTATCTTCATGTCCACCACTGGGCTTAGTAGCTTATGAGTCCAAAGATGATTCAGTATCCACTTGTTTAATCTAAAATTGCATGGGAAATTATACGATGTACTGAAGTCTGAAACACTATTCGCAAGTGAACAGCATCAGAAGTTCTCTGCTGTGGGTCCTTTCTCTTTCTCTGAGGATGGGAGTCTTGGTCCACTGTGAGAGGTTAAATTGTCAGAAAAGGAAGCTTTTAATTCAAGACTTCTAGTTGTGCAAAATCATGGTTGCTTTGATGTCCTTGATATTCGCAGACAGAGCATAAAATAATTTGTTTCTTTTGGTAACAGAATGAAGACATTTGTATCTGTTTATCCAGGCTGTTTAGGGGTTGAAATTAGGACAGAGACAATGCATACATGAGATAAACCCTGAACACAAAACAAATTTTCCTTTACTCCCAAGAGGTGGCACAGGAGAATATTTTTATTGAAGTTACTGATTAACCAGCCCTCCATCTTAGTGTGTGATGCTAGAACACTGGACCATTGCTCTCTGAGACCACTGCTCCTCAGCAGAGGAGCAAAACCAAGACCACCTACCTTTCATCTACACTCAGTACCCCTAATTATTGAAAGTTAGGTGTCTAATCTAATCTAACTCTCCCTTGTGCGTGGTTATTATAGTCAGATATGCACTCAGGGGGTGCTTCACTTAGCTTTTCACACATGGCTACTGCAGGACAGGCTGAATCAGCCTTTGGAAGTGCTTGTGTCTCTGCAGGTGTTAGCTGAGTAGATTAGATGAGATGGTTGACTTCTAACCTTGTCAAGTGGGCATTTCAGCTTAATCTGGCTATGCCCTTCCTACTTCCCGTGGGGTCTTTCACTGACCAGTTCCCAATTTATCATGAGTTATTTTCTGATGGGAAAAGTATAGCAGAGTGCACAAATACTGCACAAATAAAGGTTTTGTGCCAGTTTTTCCCTCTGAAAATAGTTACTTGCTCTGCAATTGCTCCTTTTAGAAATAACTTATCTAGTACGAGCTTACCTTGGAGGTGGGGGCCTTGAGATTGCCTGGTTCCCCAACCTGAGGCAGCCCCTAAGAGGTTACAGGAATTCAGCGCTTCACCCATCTCATGATCCTGGGATTTAACCACAAGGTCAGTCAAGGTTCCCGTCCTGAAGGTCCTGCAAGAATTGTCTACAGCACTTCATTTCAAGGAGTGTGAGGGTCTATGCAGTCCCCAAAAACTCTGGAAAAATTTGTAATAATTCTAAAGAAAATGTTTTCATAATTAAAAAAAAATGATACCTCTGGTATTCTTTTTTAAATTCACGTTTTCCCTTCAAAGAGAAATAGTAGACTCTTGCCAGCCCTAATCACGGCTTTTCCTAACTGCTTTTGGAAGAAAATCTATGCCATTGTCCATGAATCAGGGATAGATGACACGAAGCAGGGGAAAGTTAAGCAACTCGCAAAAGCTTGCACTAGGAACAAGTGGAAAATAAATCAGCAAAAACATCCATTTCCCTTGGCTATCTGTCCTCAGAAAAATTCAATGCACCATTTTTGTTATCTAAGCCTGTTTCGGAGAGGAAAATGGAGACAGGCAACACTGAAAAAGTGATGCAGGGCAAGACTTGCAGCTTATGCATTAGGCTGGACATCAAGAGTCCTCAGTTCACGTCCGCATCCTGCCACTAATTCCCCTCTCCAACCTCAGGCCACTCATTTAATGTCTCTGCCCCTCAGCTCCTCACGTGAAAAATGAGAACGCTAATACAGCTCTTCTCCATACCTTGGTCCACTTTGCCCACTCAGGCTTCAGGGTCCTAAGCACTGAGGCTGTTTCTAATTAATTATTTTCCAGGTGCAGCTGAATCCTGGCATCCCAGTTGCCATTGAAACCACCCTCGAAACAAAGGAGGAATAGTGCTAATAGTAATGGTGATTATAATTGTAATAGTAGTAGAAATAGAAAGAAATAGAAATAGAAATAGATATAACAGAAATAGAAATAATAGAAATAATAAGTGTACCTAGACTGGTTTCACTTGCAAGGTGCTGAGGGTTAAAGGAAAAAAAGGAAAGGAAAAGAAAAGTGCAATCCGTGCAGAAGAGCTGTCATGTCACACAAATTGTCAGCTTCCCTAATATCTCCAATCCCTCCTCCGCCTCACCAACTTAAATTCTCCCATGCCTCAAGGTAGACGGCTGTTGGGACTCGGCACTCTAGATACATCCACACCGGAGATCAGTCATTTCACACTGCCAGTGGGCTTCTTTACTATTCTAATACAGAACCGATTGCACACTATGACTAATAATGTTGGCTGTATGAAAGAATTATTTATATAGAGACTGAGAAAGGCCTCCTTGGATTTCTAGACAGGACAGTCTTGATTTGGAAAGAGCAAAGCATAAAATAACTTCAGGGCCATTTCCAACTGCCGTAGTCTCAGGAGAAAAGCTGACAATTGGTGCTTGAATTTAAAGCTGCGGATGTATATGCTGTGGCAAACCCTCTTCCCTCGTACCCCAGAGCCCCCCATCCTCAGAAATAAAGAAGGGACATCTAGTGAATGCCAGTCAACACAGGCTTATGGAAAATAGGTCCTGTCAAACTAAAGCGATAGCTCTTTCTTCTGAAGAGATTACAAGTTCAGTTGACAAAAATAACAGTATTCAAGGAATAGGTATCTGTGTGGCATTTGACTTGGCACACCATGACATTTTGATTACAAAACTAGGCAAAAAAGTGCACAAAATTAACGTTGTCCACCTTAAGTGGATTAAAAATAGGCTGACAGCCTCAAAATGTGTTTATAGAAGTCTCTGCTGAGCAGGTCTGTTTCTAGTCTGGTCACAGAGGGATCAGCTTTTGTCTTGACGCTATTTTAGCGATGTTCTATCTATAAACACAAAGGTAATCTAAAAGTTGGTATTCAGCCAATTGGCTAATTAGATGGAGATTCAGGGCATGATAAATAAAATAAGAGGACAGATCCCTTATGTTGTGGGATCAGTGGATCAACCATATTCAGTCAAATGAGGTACATTTTATTATAATGATAGAAAAATTATTCTTAAGGATATGGCTGTATTTACTAGGCAGAGTTTCTTTTCTGACAGATGGTGACTGAAAACAGGTTGTCATCGTGATAGATAACAACTAAAGATGATTTTTGTCAGGATAAAGGTCTTACAAAGGAGCTAATGTTATTTTGCTGCATAGACACAAAGCTTTTAAACAAGAAGAGGTGGCTTTTATTCCACGACAGCAGTATGCTTCTGGTTTTGATCTCTGCAATTCAAGAAGTTGTTTATAATTTTGTAGAGGGTTCACAAAGGAAAAACAGATGGGGAAAACAATTTGCATAGCAAAAAAAGTAGGTATTTTAAACCAGCTGAAAATTAAACACCCAGTGTAAACTGGTCATTTAGGCTTTCTGTGTAGCCAGCAATGGGTACCTGCAGAAGATGTCTCACCTTATATCTCTTACCTTAGTCTTACAGTGGAATGAAATGCCTCTGAAAGTGCTGATCTTATGACATGGTCACAATCTGAAAACACCTGTAGGTGGAACAGAGTTTTAAAAACAAAGAACTTTTCTGTTGCTTATACAAAACATTGTAAGCCAGGCAAATTCAGAGTGGAACTTCTGGAATGCTAAGAGTGAAGATATCAGCAAATAGTTTAGAAAGGGAGAAGGTGATTGTGGGAGATCTTTCTCACAATTTTCACTAGAAGACTAAATGTTTTTCTTTGAATAGTTCCTTCCCCCCTTTGGGCACCTTTGCCAAAGGTGTCTGCAGTCATCTTTGCACTCAGCATCACCCTTGACAGCAGACAGAAGAGAACAACATAATCCCTGAGGATTTCCTCTGCATCCTGGGCTGGCCCAGCAATCTTCTTTTGTCTTTCAGAAAATCCCACCTCCTTTCCCGTATTTCTTCATCTTCCCAAAGCCCTGGAAAGCTCAGGAGAGCAGGAAGTGTTGC
>KZ509414.1:24295-35277 GCA_002844005.1 Limosa lapponica baueri | reverse complement strand
TTTTTTTTTTTATGGCTCTTTCAGAGAAGTGTATTTTTAGCAAGACGGGCTTGATGTTATGTAAGCAGACAGTCCCATGGGACAGTCTAAAAAGAACCAGAAATAGCAAGAGATGACAAAAACCGGCACGAGGTTTTTGACCAAAAGCGTTAATGGGAGGATCTGCTGAGAATCTGGACCTGGAGGAGCATCTTCTCTCTCTTCACCTTCCTATTCAGTGCCTCTACAGAACGTAGGAGCAAAATACCTCTCCTTCTCAGCGTTCGAGGGGTCTAAGTAATGAACACTAAAGTGAAGAATCCTGTAACACTGGCGTTTATCATTTACATAATGCTTTAGTAACAAGTTTGTAATTAAAATCTGCTGAAGGCGTCGGGCTCAGATGTTCCACTTCCCGCTTTGAAATCAGTAATGTCTGAACACGAGGCTTAACGATGTTCCAACCAAGATAAGATAAAACAGCTTTTATTTGGTTTTTTTGGTTCTGTTTGGTTGTACAAAGCATTGAAACGGGGTTTGTTTCTCCCCCTCTGCCCCAGGAACACTGGAGCCCCACTTGTCAGGCCTGCTGTGGACAGCCATGCTGATATCTCTGGCCATCGTTATCGCTCTTCCAAAGCCCCATGGCATCCGGGCCTTAATCGCTTCTACAATATTACGGCTGATATTTTCAGTTGGTTTACAGCCTACTTTATTTCTTCTGGGTGCATTCAACGTGAGTACCAATTTCTCTTGTATCTCATGTGTAAGGGTTTCTTACCTGCTCGTGAAGAAGTCGGGCGAAAATAGCCTGGGAGGTTGTGGTGGAACTGGTGGGAGGAGTGGTTCTAGCAAAAGGGCTTCGCTGCTGTTCATTTAATCCTGGTTCTCTAGCCCAGAGGTATTTAAGGTTTTGCCCCAGTCTAGAAACAGCTCCCACCCCAGCCAGAAACGTAAAGAAGTCTCTGTGACCCTAAAGGACTTGGTTACGTGCTCCAACCCATCTCCTGTTCCCCAATGTCTGCGTTCTACCTGTCAGCCAAAAGCCAAGGCTTAAGCAGTTTGTCTACAGTAAATGTGTGGACTGAGCACGTAAACTGAGCCACCAGAGAACTTCATTAACACTCAAACCCGGATACTTGTGGTCTCTTGTGGCAAACGAGCCAAAAGTGGTTCTCTCCAGCTGAGTCAGCAGGAGCTGTGCAAAGATGCCTCTTCTCAGAGTCTTTGCCTTTTATTACCAAGTGCCCGGCTTTCATGTGCGTCATCTAATAGCGTTCCTTGCCTCCAAAATTCGTCACTGCCTGCCGTCTGCCACGGAGTCACAGCTGCCTCGGGAGGGTGGTGGTTGTCGTCATTGGTAATTGCAGCGTTTAGCTGGTCCCAGGTAAGCTGGAGGCAATTTTCCTCCGGCGCTGATGGCTGGTGCTGCACGGGAGGATCACAGGGTGCGTGGTCCCCAAGTGATTTGCTGAGGGAACCTGGAAAACTTACTTATTCACAAGCAATACCAGGGGTTTTGGAAACGTAAGAGTTGCTGGAGAGTTACTTGACTGCAGGGAGTGCCATGTTTAGAGCAGGGTTGGGTTTTTCTTTTTAGGAAGTTTTACCTCTCACACCAGGGAGTGTTTTTGCTTTCTTCTTTAAATCTTCGTCTTGATTCCTTCTGACACCAAGCTGGAGTCAGGAGTGGGTGCATGTGATTTATTCAACGTGCGCAGTTCTGGTTGTGGCTCCGTCTCTGCTGCAGGAAGCCCGACAGAAGCAGGTTTTGACTGACATGTAAAACACTGCCCTGTAGCAGACAATTCAGGTGGTCATTGATATCAGCTGATTTACTTCCAGCTTTGAAAAATTGCCTTTATTTTTCCTGCAAGCCACACGTTGTAACTAACTTCTGGTTGATCTTTCCTCAGGTTTGTAATAAAATCATTTTCCTGATGAGTTTTGTGGGTAACTGTGGAACCTTCACTCGAGGATACAAGGCAATGATCATGGACGTAGAGTTTCTCTATCACCTCCTGTACCTTCTGATTTGTGCTCTGGGCCTCTTCGTACACGAGTTCTTTTATAGTTTGTTGGTAGGTATTCACTTTGCCCTTAGAATGTTTTTTCATGTTTGTAAAGTCCCATCTCGGGCATATCTGGGTGTGTTGTACACCACTTGCTCTCCGCTTTGGTACTGGGAAGCTGTTGTGCAGGCACAGAGAACCACAGGCTGGGGATTTTGCTTGGGAGAAGTTACAGTGAGAGGCTAACGGGACATTTATTCGTGATTTGTATGGACAAGCAGAGAATTTTTTGTTCTCCTTAAGCATATTATACAAGGCGTGGGTTTAAGGTTAAATTTAGATAAAACTGCTCATTATGTATGTGTTGCAATGAAGGTATTTAGCATTTTCCTGTGTGTGTTGGTCCTCTTAGACTTCGAAGGTACAGGTTTTCTAGGTTAGATGTATTGTTTGTGACCCTGCTCTGACTTCTGGGATAATAAACCAGTTTAAAACGTTGTGGCTCCAAGTTATGTCAACACCTGGTGAAGGTTTAAGCCTTCTTAATGTCATACAAGCTCTTACATCAGGAAAAAAAGAAATCATTGAAAGATCTAGCTGTAGAAATGTTAGCTGATCAGAAGACACTTTTGGAGTTTCCATGTAAGAGGCACATAGTCTTTAAGATGGTTTATTCAGAGCAGCTGTGGCTGCCCCATCCCTGGAGGGGTTCAAGGCCAGGTGGGATGGGGCTTGGAGCAACCTGGTGTGGTGGGAGGTGTCCCTGCCCAGGGCAGGCGGTGGGACTTGGATGATCCTCAAGGTCCCTTCCCACCCAAACCATTCTATGATTCTAACTATAAGATCGTGTCTGTGCTTCTGGAGCAGCTGGTTAACTGGAGTGTCTCCTCAGCTGTAGCCAGACTCCAGAACCTCACGCGACTGACACGGATGCCTGGCATCCCTGTGTTTTCTGTTTGGGGTGGAATTCGTCGTGCACAGCACAATACTTCTAAGAATAAGCACCGAAGGAGTAGATCTAGTGTTGGTTGAGAAAATGTGTCACTTCTAAAGCAAACCTTAAATCCCATTCAGAACACTCTATTTTTGTCCCTTTGCTTGCTACATCCTCCAGTAACCAAACTGGCTGTTTTCTATATTCATGTAGGCCCAATTTCACAAATACCTGCCCTCTCACCGTTGGCCAGCGTAGCCAGCACCCTGCCTGGGCTCTGCTGGTGACCTCTCTCAGACTCAAGAGGAGGGAAAAATGAAGGGAACATCTGTAATTTAAACAACGATTTTGGGCAAAAAAAAATCGCTCATTTAATTATACACTCAATAAACTAAGACTTAAAGGAAATTGTCTGAAAGAGCATGGCACAAGACTGGTACAGTGGGGGTGAGGGACCCCATCTTCCTTGCCTCCTGCTATATTTTTCTTTGCCGATATGTTAAATCTCAGGTAACTACAAAAAAAGAAAGAAATAACAATTGCTTTTTAAAACAGCTGATTGGCGCTGTTAACGTGCTGCCCCAGGTTATGCCAGCATGTATTGTGCCACCAGCAGTGTTGGTGCTACGTGTGAGCAAGAGCCTTTGCTTTTGTTCATTGTCCCCAGCTCTTTGACTTGGTGTACCGGGAGGAGACCTTGCTGAACGTCATCAAGAGCGTCACTCGCAACGGGCGTTCCATCATCCTGACTGCTGTTCTCGCCCTCATCTTGGTCTACCTGTTCTCCATAGTGGGCTACCTCTTCTTCAAAGATGACTTCATCCTGGAAGTAGACAAGCTCCCCAATGAGACGTTACTGCCAGGTTGGTGCCGGTGACTCACTCCGGTTTGTGTTAAAGAAAGGAATGGGCTTTTGTTCCGCAGGACGTGCTGAGTGTCTTCCACCTCTTGCAAGACATACCGATTGCCTCACCAGTTTGACAATTTTTTTTCTCACAAAGGACATTGTTTAAACAGAAAATAAAATCTAAAAAAACCCCAAAGTGGGTTGGGCAAGCGGGTACCCCAGTATTTTTACAGAAGGCTGCAATCTGCTGCAGCATAAGAGAGATGGGGAGGAGGAACCCCTGGAGATAGCACTTGGGCTCTTCTCCACACGGCTGAGATTTCTCCCCTCACTGTTTGCTAAAACAGTTGAGATTATCTAATTCAGCTCCACCTACTCCCTCCCCCAGTTTAATGACAAGCAGACTTTAGGTAGGCCATCGTGAGGAAGGCTCTGCACCGGGAGAATTGAGTTTGCCAGACATTGAATGCTTATGTTGGGTTTAAATGGTGGGGTTTACTTTCAACATAACAAAAATTAATATTTTATCTGAAATAACAGACTGAATATAAATGATGGGCATCAAAGGGCATCAAAGAGATGCTCCTGTGAAGCAGAGGTTTATCTCTCTTTAATTCTGGTTTGCTCATAGTTTTTATAGACTGTATTAACCTCCCTCAAATACTTGCTACAGTGAATTTTGTTGCAGACTTCTCTGTGCTGACCTTAGGTTGCTTATTGCAAGTTAAAATTTGGTTGGGTTTTTTTTTTTCCCTACCCTGCAGCATCAAGCAAGGAACCCAGTGGGTGGGAAGCACAGAAATGAAATTTGTTAGAGGAGAAGTTTGGGTTTTGCCTTGGTTTTTTTTCCTCTGGCACTTGAGCTATTCAGACAAGTATTATTTGACGTTCCTACTGGGTTTTTTTTCTAATTTTACTGCCAACCCTGTGAGGGACCTAAACCTCACTGACTCTATTATTTCACGTTTCCATGCGGCTGGAGAAATGCCAAAGATGTCTCTCTGTGTGGCAGTAGGTTTGTTTTGAGACTTGCGAGGCATTGAAAGGCAAGTTTGCAAGGCCCCTTGAAAATCCACTGCGTACTAGGACTTAGTATTTTTGGAACAATTTCCATTACTCTCTCAACTTTGGAGCCAATGCAAAATAAATGTTAAACTATCCATTTGATTCATCACCTTCTGTTTTCAGATCGCACGGAGCCAGGTGAGACCATGACTGGGGAATTTCTCTATTCAGATGTATGCAAAGCAGGTAGCAGCGAAAACTGTTCTTCAATCATTCCTTCAGACCGTAAGTATCTGCTGTTGGATTCCGAACTCGTACCCTGAGTTTTCCCACGTTTTATAGTTAAGCACCTCAAATGAAAAAAAATAATAATTTCTTAAAAAATCCTATGTAATAAATTTGGGAACAAAGCTGTCATTAGACTAACTTGAAAAAGGATTAACTTAGGCCAACAGCATAAATTACATTTGTTACATGAAGTGATTAAACTAGAGAAACCTAGAACTAAACGATACTTTGATAAAACAGTCATATTCTTTAATTTTCTACCTTATCAGTTTGAGAAGGAAGTGATGCAGTTATACCTCTTTGCAAAGTTTATTATTTTAAAACATGAGGCTATTAAATGTGATCTCGGAGGATAATACACTGTGAAATATGGAGCAGAACATTGTTTATTGTCAGCATTATTCTATCTAGCTAACTAAGGAAACTTTTTAATATGATGGCAGGAAGTACTCAATGGATTAAGTAGACAGCGTAGGTTTGGGGGGTTTTGAGATCAAAGAAGTGCATGCAAGATATTACTTGTAGCAGAATCGCCAGCCTCAGATTGGGTATTGAAATATTTCAGTTTTATTTGCTAGAAAATGTAATTTACTTCTCGGAGATTTACGGTGCTGGCTGCGAGAGCCAGACAGAGCATCGCTGTTCCTCTTAGAAGCGGAGCTCTGATACAGGCAAATCTTTCAAAGGTCAATAATGGCCACGAGCCCATGTGCTTGCAAGAGGAGATGGCTCTGTTTCCCTCAAGTGTCCTCTTCGATAAGCAAAGATTCAACGTTGATACGAGAAAGGCTGCTCTATTCAGCTCGAGGAGCGTGAGGCTTCATCTTTATATGCTCTGGCTGCACAAAGGAAAACTACAGAGATGATTTTGTATCATAAATGATCAACCCAATACCAGGGTCTTGTGTGGCCAGGGATATTAGTGATGCCCAAATCGTTGGCCATTCCTCTGCCATCTTGGGTTTTGGCAATTTCTACATTGCACGGGGTTTTGGGCCTTTCTGTGGGAAGGTGGGACCCGCTCATGAGCATTTTCATGAGGAAATGAAAGTCATGAGACTTTTAATGGGTACAGGGAGAGTAGATGAGATTAGGTAATTAATTCTAGCAGTTCTGCAACTGAAACCGTGAAGTTGGAGGCTTCAGCCAAATGAAGAAAGGGTCAAAAAAAGTGTGTTGCTTTTTTAGTAAAACGCCGTTTCCATAAGCAGTGATATTTTAGCCATTTGAAAAATACAAGTCGAAGTTGCCATTTTGAGTGCAGCCCAAAGGCTGTGCAATCTGTTAGGCACCAGGGGAGAGTGAAAGAGGCAACACTTTGTCCTCTGAGCTGTCAAAAAGCTCTGATTCTGTATAAACAGGCATCTGGTGATCTGAGCTGTGCCTGCTAACAGAAATGGAAAGAGAGATTTAACCGAGTCAAAGCAGCTCAAGCACAAAAGAAAACTCTGCTGGTGGGGAGAGGAGGGCAGGGGGGAGCCAGAGCAGAGACCCACTCCCATGGTCATAGAATCATAGAATTGTCCAGGTTGGAAGGGACCCTTCAGATCATCAAGTCCCATCCCTGGAGGTGTTCAAGACCAGGTTGGATGGGGCTTTGAGCAAGCTGGTCTGGTGGGAGGTGTCCCTGCCCATGGCAGGGGGTTGGAACTCGATGATCTTTAAGGTCCCTTCCAACCCAAACCATTCTATGATTCTAAGTCCAACCATCAACCCAACACTAACCCATGTCCCTCAGCACCACGTCTGCCCAGCTTTTAAATACCTCCAGGGATGGTGACTCCACCACTGCCCTGGGCAGCCTGTTCCGATATCTGACAACCCTTTTGGTGAAGAAATCTTTCCTAATATCCACCCTAAACCTCCCCTGGAGCAACTGGTCGGTTCTTTGCAAGAGCGAAGGAGGTTTGCAGCGCTGGCTAGAAATCTGGCAGGTTTTGCAGAGGGGAGAGAGAAATGGAGAGAATGATTTAAAACCAATCTTCTTGCCTTTGAAACGTGTCTTTGCTTGCTGTGTTTAACAGAACTGATTGCTGAAGAAATGGAGGAAGAGAATAAAGAGCATACGTGCGAGACGTTACTGATGTGCATTGTTACTGTACTGAGTCACGGGCTCCGGAGTGGGGGTGGAGTAGGTGATGTGCTCAGGAAACCATCCAAAGAGGTACATTATCACTGAATGGGGGCGGAAAAGTGATAACCACGTCGGGCTGGGGATCTGGTTCTGCTGAGGAAAATGTGTACAGGCTCCCTTCAAACAGATGAAGGATCCAGCGCGACTAGAGGGGACCACACTTTCTCTCTCTGGAATACAGTTAAATCTCTGTAGGATCAATTAAAGAGCAGCCAGTTCAAACAAGCTTCTACCCATCCTTTGTTAAGGGCTTTTTGAGCTTGACAGCTGTCCAGAATGGGGCCCAAAAGAACAGAAGTGGGGTAGCTGACAGTCTGTGCTTCGGGAGTTCAGGATCTGGAGAAATAAGATAAGTGCAAGCTAGTGAGAGAGTAAGATGAGGTAGCAGAATGAAAATAGCTTATCCCGTGCTCGTGGCGGGGGTTTTACCTTTCCCGAGCATCCTTTGGGAAGGGTAAGGTGTGTAAAACAGGGAATGGATGGGAGGACAGGGACTAAGTTGAGTTGACTTGGTTGGACTGTGGGAAGGAGGGAAGGAAGGAAAGATGCTGCTTGGAGCATTGTCAGAGAGCGATGGACCAGTAAAAGCAGCAGGAATTTTTGATAATACCCAAAGCTGCCCCTATCGCTGCTCCTTGTGCCCATCCGAGTCCCAGGCTGGTGTTCCCCAAAACCACCTTAGGGGGCGAAGGAGCAGCCTTGGTCAGAGTGAATGATTTGCTGTACTGTCTGCCATTTCTAAGTGTTTTCTAATATTTAGCCTTCTTTTCAGCTTACAATGGTTTAAAAGTTACGTAATTCTTCATAAAGTTTGGCACCCAACTGGCAGGATGATTCTGAAAACGGGGATTAGGTATTTGGGTACTCAGGCCTGCAATAAATGTGAAATGGGTACTGGGAAGTCCAACTTTAGTGTCCACGTACATGGTTGTTAGCAGAAATGAAATTAATAGTATTAAATTCCAGTAAAAGACTTTACGGTCAACACTGATACTATATTGATAAATCAGCAGATTAAGGATATATATAATTTGGATGGGCTTGTAGGGCCGGGGGTGAGGAGAGAAGAGATTTCAGTGTGAGAGAGAAGAGGACAGAGTTGGGCACAGTAAGCAGAAGGAGCAGCTCTGTGGAGATCACATGCTGGTCACTGAGTAGTTTGGCTTTTCTTTCAGTAATCTTGCATTTTAGTTTCACTTAACGTTTGGGGGTTTAAGTTATCACTGGAGTGCACCAGAAATGGAGACTCTAAAGGGAGGGGTTGTGGGGCGGCGTGCTCTGAGGAGGGCATGGGAAGGGTTAGATGTGCACGCAGTTGGGTTGTTAATTATTAAAATATCTATCTTGCAGGAACCTCTCTTTGCTGCTAGAGTGATATATGACCTGTTATTCTTCTTCATGGTCATCATTATTGTCCTTAACCTCATTTTTGGTGTGATCATTGACACTTTTGCCGATTTAAGGAGCGAAAAACAGAAGAAAGAAGAAATTTTAAAAACGACTTGCTTTATTTGTGGTAAGTGTAGCAACACACTTCAGAATAAGGGGTTACTCTGTCAAAGTCAGAGGTGGCTGCAAACTAGCAGGAAACAGGAGTCTTGAATTCCTGGCTGTTCCTACCTTGCGCTCCCCAGCAAGTTGATATTCTCGGGTACCACGTGCGTAGGAGCTTGGCAGCAGGAGGAGATGGGGAACGTATGCTCAGTACACCCTTTTTTCCTCAAACCCTTAGTTTCTGTTTCTCCTGTGCTTCAAAGAATAATTTCCTGTTGGAACGGGAGAGGCTTTCATAAACAGTGTTTTTTTCCAAGGGTGCTGACTGTCGAGCAGTGCCTGTGAGAGCTTTTCCCATCAGTAGACTGGGAATTAAAGCTGCCGAGCCTTTGAGATGAGTTATGAAATCCAACAAACTGATGGCATTTTTTTAACCAAAAGCTTTCTGTGATGTGTAATCAGTGTGAGCAGAAGTTCTTATACCTTCTTTCCTCTTCTCTCTACACTGTGGCCATTTCTTAGAGAGTTTATCCCTGCTGTTCAGTGTTCGTTTGATAATGACTGACTTTTAAGAAGCGCAGCAGACTGTAGAAACATATTTTGGGTTTAGAGCTCGTTTTCTTAGTCCCAGTTCGTAAATACTAAGGGCTGTGTATGTGTCGCTCTTGTAGGTTTGGAAAGAGATAAGTTTGATAACAAGACAGTCACATTCGAAGAGCACATTAAAGAAGAGCACAATATGTGGCATTACTTGTGCTTCATTGTGTTAGTGAAAGTGAAAGATTCAACAGAATATACCGGACCAGAAAGTTACGTGGCAGAAATGATCAAGGTGAGTTTGGAGTTTTGCCTTTTTTGTTTGTTTGTTTTCCTGGATTAGACCGACCTACTGGCATATTTGGTAAATACAGGATTCTCTATTTTATTTATTTTGTAAGTAAAAACTTGGAGTAAGACCTTTCCTGCAATAACAGGCTTAACCCAATGCCTTTCCTTTTAGAAGCATCTTCTAAAGATAACGTACTTAAGATGTACTTGGCGAGATAACTGGAGAAAAGCCCTTGGGTTGGTGGCAGCACAGAGTAGGTGGCAGTGAGCGGGGATATTTAGGTAGTCGCCGTGGCTTTAAATCTGGTGAAGATAAGCTGTTTTGTTTTGAAAACTCATGCTGAAGGGAGAGTATTTTCAAGGCGGTGGAAGTATCTGAAGGTATCGCAAACAAGTTAGAACCTGTCCCAGTGTAAATACCTTAAACTGACTTGTAGGATTTGTTGTCATATGATTTTAGCTTCTTGTTGTAAAAATCCAAAATTAATATCTACTCAATTGCAAGGCCTTTTAATGAGAGAATTAAAAGCCTCGTCTCTGCCAAGCTGCAGGTTCAGAGCTCCTGGAATTAGAGCCTAAACCTCAATTACCAATTTGTGTGTCTTCTGGCTGGTTAGCAAAAGCCGATTCTCATTTATAACATTTCAGTTAGTTATTTCTTTATTTGCCTTCGGAATAAATTGCAGAATATACTTTACTTTCTTGTCTCTAACTTCCTTGCTGCAGAGGAACAGCCTGCCTTCAAGTGGGCAATTTGTCGTGGCCCGGTCAGATGTAAATCCCACCCAGATCTCTTCGAGGTTAAACATGTTACTTTGGGGTCACTAAAGCGTATGTCCTAGTTCTGGATTTCTGCCTCTCTAATGAGGGCTTAAAGAAATCTTGTGAGCAGTCACCTGATGGGGGATTAGCGCAGTGAGATAACGAAGCACATCGCTGCTGCTGCTGCTTTCTAGTCTGGCTGATTATATTGCTCCCTCTATTTATCCCAAGCGTTACTTCAGGGGGAAGCGCCGCACTCCTTCTAAAGTGTTTCTGCTTTTAAAAGACTATTTTGTGTTTTGTTAAACCTGATTTTAAAAAAAAAAAGTTTCAGTTAATGAACAATTTATTAACAAATTATTATTTCAGATTAACAGTTCAAAGTAGATAAGAACCAAAAACCAGAATGTTTGCAATAAAGGCAAAAACCCAAGAACTTTTACCAGAATTCCCCTTCATAGAAGTGTCAGCAAAGGCTAATTGCTGTGTGTTGAACACAGCATAGGGATAAATTATGCATAGACCAAGTGTCTCAGGCAGATGCCATTTTATATAACTGTGTGCTGTAGGTAGAGGTTTGGAGTATGTCTCGTAGCTGGTGGTGTTTTTGCATCTCACGAGCCAGTTTTAAATTGAGAACTGGCAGCAGGGTCTCCCTGCGATGCTGTTGGAAGCGTGGTGTGACCGTACGAGCCGTGG
>KZ509412.1:0-12309 GCA_002844005.1 Limosa lapponica baueri | reverse complement strand
TAATATAAAGTGAGGGAGAGCAATGTGTCAGGTTAAACTTTTTAAAGCAAGCGTAGCTTGGGAGAAGTTCTCCCCGTTTCTTTGGTGGAAGATATTCAAAGATCTTACTTTTGGAATCCTAGGTAGGAATGATTTCAGGAAAAAAATCCTCAGATCTTACATGTACCATTTGGTTTGTGCTTCATCATGAGCTCATGTGGGAGAGTTGTTAGAAGCTGCACTGGTGTACCCATCACTCTTCCGAGACATATTATGGACTTGTTGTGATTGTCTGGAGAAAATACTGTCTTCAACTGTTCGCTGTAACCCTTTGATAAAGATAAATCTCCTTCCAGCTGTACTTCAGGCCGTACTGTTGTGTCTACTTAAATCCAGCAAGACCAGATACATGCAGTAAAAGAGGTCAGAAGAGAAATACTGGTATTTGTGAGAAGTTACACAGATTAGTCCTGGAACATGAAATTCCAGGGATGAAAAGTTGAAAGCATCTTGTTGGTCACTTTTTTCATACATTGACAACAAAGGCTGGGAGTAGTGGTGGTATCGTCATTATGGACAAATACCTGTATTAATTTACTAGAAAGGCAACTGCCTTATTGGCTGTAGTTTTCACTCCTATGGAGTGAAGAAAAGTGCATTAAAAACTGTACTGAGACTCCAGCTTGAATCAGAATTTTTATTTTACTCCTACAGGATAGAAGGACTTGAATTCCTAGATGAAAAGGAACTGTTTGAACAACTAATGCAGCACTACTGCATCTGCTGGGCTTCAAAGGACAGCAGCAATCTGGGTAATGTTCTCCAACATCTAAGAAGTGACCCATCACACTGAAATCTTATGTGGAGAGACTGGGACTGTATACACCAGGTGTACAACAGAATTACCCTTTTGCAGGAGTGGGGTCCACTTCTCTGTCGTTGTTGGGGCTGTGAACACCTCCCTGGTGGTGTCTCGTGACTGTTTCTCCACAGCCTTTTGAGGGTTTCCATAGACATCTGAATTGCCCAACAGGAAGCCTGGCCAGTACAGGGGAGTTAGAATTTTTGCATCGAAAGATGCCGTATGGATTACTTTAAATAACTGCGTGCTTTACACTATCATTGCTAATTGAAAGGTTTACAAATCCTATGCATGTAAAGTGCCATATGGGCACACAGTATATGAAATCACAGTGTCCTGACAACACAAACATAAAAATAAATTTGTATTACTTAGCACAGTCTTCTTGTGCACTGTCCCCATTTACATCCATCTGAGACGTAAGTTTTGCATGCTGCTTTCTCCTGGGGAAAAAAAATTCCCTCTGAAGTTAACTTTTAAATGTTCCTTTTGTTCTTAAAATTCTGTCTCTCCTAGACTGGAATTTCTTTGAAACAGAGAGACTTGATTTATGTTTTATGTAGCATTATGTATGTTGCTGCTGCTTAAGAAATAATAAAATCAAAAAAATTGTGGTTTGGGTGAAGGATGGATGTCTACAGCAAGTATTTCTCCAAATTGGACAACTCTGTTGCAGACAAAGTTTATCTCTTTTTCTGTCTGCAATTTCAGGGATTTTAGTCTTTCCAGAAAATTTCTATGGCTCCTAGTTCATCTTTTTCCTGCCCTTCCCTTGCTCCTGACAAAGCAGTATTCAAGAACAAGTTTTATTTGCTGTGCCTTAGCAGATGTGAATCTGAAGTTGTGCATATATTTCAGGCAGACTGAGTAGCAAAGCGTCTGATACAGCTGGTAGAGCTGGGTCTTCAATACACTGTTGCTGCTGCTGTAACAGAGGTGCAAACTTGGGGTGTCTGCTCACCCCAGTCCTGCAGCTTCAACAGTTTTGAGCTGCAGAAACACATTTTCCATTTGGTTTCTTATGGCTCAAAAGTGATGAGTGTAATACAGAACTTATTTCTAGAGGAACTAAGGCCAAAAAGTTCACCCGTTCATAGTAGCCAGTATTCCTGGGATCTCCAGCATTATTCTTTGCAGTGATTAGAGGAGTATTTAGGACAATTTTGGGCACTGAGTGACGCAGCATATCTTAGAAGTCAAAAAAGACAAATCCCAAAGGAGATAATCAAATGTGTAACGCGTGGATATGTGTTAATATAAAGCAGGTTTTCTTTATCCAGAGTGAATTTGCTGCCCTCCTTAACAGTACTTTCCCCAGCTTTCTCTTTTTAATTTCATGGGCAGACCCTTAGTTCAGCAGCAGCCTCTGTGGTGTTCCTTCTCTGATGAATAACTTCAGTACTTCTTCAGATTGGCTTATTCAAATTAATTGCAGCATCACAGTCAAAAAAGGGTTGAAAAAGTATAGATCAACCTGTTTGCTAATTTCCTTTCCTGCTACTAAATCCTTTACATTAAAGTTTAAAAAAAAATAAATAAAATAATTCTCAGAGCATCCTTCTTCCTATGTCTAACTGTCCTAATAGGAGTGAAGCACAGGTAGTATAAGAATAAGCGTTTCTTTCTCACCCCAAACCCTTTTCTTTTCAAACAGGTCTCGCAACTATCACATTCTGATGTATTTCCTGGAGGGAAGCCGTGGGCCCAGAAGCCACGGTGACGGCCTTCTGCTTGAGACGGGATCACAGAAACGATGGGACTTTGCATGTGCCAACTTCAGTCTGTGCATCTGTGTCAGCGGCACCGGTAGAGAAGGCGACGGGTGCTACTGATGTCGACTGTCCTTGTTGGGTTTTCGTAGTTTTAATGAATTTTTTGTGCCCACCGTGAGCAATTGTCATGAGGCAAGACTCGCCTCCCGTTCCCAAATATATAATGACGGACTTTCCTAAGATGTCAGCAGTTCCTGTTTAAAAGCTTGCCTTCCTTAGTTTAAAACGGAAAGTAAAGTGTTCCTGGATTATATGATTTTCCTCTTTTGTCTTTTTGTGGATGTGTAAAGTGTATTTGTGACAGGAAGATGGAAAATCGATGCTGGTGAGCGGCATGATTGGGTATCTCTGCACTGCGCACGACTGATCGTGAAGGTTAAATTTGTTAATTTTTGTTCTGTTCAGGTTAAATTTTCTGAAGTGTCACCATGTTAGCTTTTTCCTGGCTTTTACCATTGCTACGAGGCTGTCACTACACCAGGTATGTTATTGTAGGGGAAGGGTGAAAGAAGAAGGGGAGGATGTGCTACTCGTTCAGTGGTGTACAAGAAACTGATTGTTGTTAAAGCAGACTTTATTTAACTGGGAAGGGCTTAGCCTTGGCAGTTCAGCACTGGGATGGTAGAGGTAAGAAAGAAATTAATCTAAATTTGCACTGGTTCTGGTAGTATCTTTACACCAGTTTCTCATTCTTCTTTCTTTCCCCTTAAAAGAAACAAACAAAATCCCAACAGCAACAAAAGACCTTGCCCTGTTGTTTGAAAATGAAATCTTGCGACCTTCCTATGAGAAAACTAATAAATGTTTAGTATTTATAATTTGACTGGTGTCTTACTCATTAGAAATGGCCTATTTATATCTGATTTAGTGACTACGTTTTTCCTCTCTCACCAAATGCCTCACCGAGAGTATTTTTTAAAGCAGTAGCAATAATAAGCAACCATTTTTGTACTGCGTGTGACTTTCTGTACTGTAAGTACCAGCTTGCTTCGGAAACAGCTGACATGGGCTTGGACTGGAGACGTAAGGAAAGAGATTTTTTGAGATACCAGAAAAAGTAATGAGTTCTTACAAGTGACAGTCATAATTTCAGAAGAACAGAAGTAGTAAAAAGAAGTGGCCTTCCCTTCACTGCCCTCCTCTCTCTGTCACCAGTTTTAGTCACCGATAGCTACAGGCCACCTCCTGTTATGTGTCTGTCAAGCCGATTTCTTAAATGTCAAGGCACAGAAATACAACATTTGATCAGTGCTCTGCTTGGTCTGTGCAAAGTGGTGGCATAAACTCTCTGCCCCCAAAGGGAAGGGGGGGACTGTGCAGTTATGAAAGGCGCTTATAACCTTTGCTTCCTAGATAACAATGTCGCTGGTATGCTTGTGCCTGCACGTTTCAGATGTTTTTCCCAAGTCTAAGTCCTGATAAGTCTTTTATATGGATGCTGCCATCTTAAAACTGTCTTGGACTTCATCAGTACTGCATCTTGGATCATGCTGTGGACCATTAAGTTGCTTTTCTTGCTTTTAATGAGCTTATAGCATATGAGGGCCTCCCACCTGCAGATGCTCTGACTCACAGGGGAGCTTTGCTCCTGTGGGGTGTGTGCTGTCTTGCAAACTCATTTGCTAGATCAAAGATGTGATGTTATGAAAGTGTAACTAGAGATGGGGCACTTCATTGGGTCGTTTTCATTTTGAAGAAACAGTGGGGTGCTCCTGAGAGAGACAACAGTAAAGGTTTCACTTCTTCCACCTTCAGAGTGGACTGTAGCACTGGGGGAACGTGGTTGAGCTAGGACCTGTTGTTCTACCAGCTGGTGCTGTATTTGAGATTCCTTTTGCTTCAGGGGAACTGAGATAATGGAATTTGATGCTTTTATTTAATCGGTGGAATTGGTGGTGTTTGGGAGCAGGCTTATACCTGCTCTGTCCTCACAGCGTGCATTAACCCTGTTGTAGAGGCGTTTCCATCATCTGGAAACGAGCCAGGTTAATCCTGCATCCCCGAGGATGGCTGGCAGGGATCCTGTTGGAACCAAGCGTGGTGGTGGCTGCCGTGCCGTTGCTCTCCAGCCGCTGGGAGTCGGATCTCACCTCCCTTCCAGCCCCGTCGCACACCTAACTCTCCTTGAATCTCCCCGATGATCTCTCAAAACTCTCATTCTAGCGTATCCAAAAGCTGGTTCCTACTTTCTTGTGTACTCGTCCGGATGCAGTTTTCCTCCCTGTGGTTTATGGAGTCGGTACTTATTAATGGATGACTAACCTCTCGGTATCGCAGACACCTTGGTACGGCTTTGACGAGATATCTGATTCTGCCTGCAGTGCTCTTTGATGTCTTGCTCCTTGATCTCCGTCCACAAACGGCTCTGATCTGACTTGCTGGCATGAGCGTTACCTGTGCTGGGCGCTGCACGGGCACCCGGGGAGAGACGGTCTGTCCTGAAAAACCTCTTGGTTTGAATTAGTGTGCAAGAAGCACCTGAAATAGCTGAGACAAAGGTGCTTAAATATGAAGATGGGGGGAAACAAGACAACGTGTAGTGTCACAAGTAGGCTCATAGCTAAGTTTGACAGGTTACCTGATAGTTAATATTTCTGTTAGTAAGAATCAGGGATTTAAAAAAAAACAAAACCAACACAAACCCACAACAAACGCAGCAAACTGAAATCCCTGTAACACTGCACTGCAGGAGTTGTCTTGTGCAGTGACTAATGCTGGCTCTGTGGCAACAGGACTATCCTGCTGATTTCCGTTGCATAGAATGAATGAATACGTAGTAATATAAAAGCCCCATCCCCGCTATCAGTTTAATTTTGGCGAGGTGCCCTTTGAGCGCGTGTTCCTTGAGCCTCTTGTAACCCACCTTTATGGGTGGGAGCCCAGCTGAGGTCTTATCTGTGCTGGAAAAAACAAACCTGTTCCCCTGTGAACTGGTGGACGTCTAAGATGCGCCCACCGAGCTGTTGCGTTTTTAATATAAACAGGCTTTAAACGCAGCTTCACGGCAGGAGACAGTCCTGTGCTCGGGCAGGCAGTCTCTTTTGCCGTCGTCTCTGTCATAGTTGAATCCTCTCTGTGTTTGGAAATGTCTCTGCTGGCATGAGGCGGATGTCGGTGGAATTTCTGCCCATCGGTTTCTATTTCAGGCTCTTGTATAATTCGTTCATCCGAGGGAAGCTCGGAAGAATGTGCCACAGGAGCAGAGCTGGTGCCGTGGGATGAAAGGCGCCGATGGTGGCCCTGCCCCATCCTCCTCTAGATGAGTCTGGCTTTCCGTCTTGCGGCGGTGCAGCATCCAGCGAGGAGAAGGGAAATCATTCCTGCAAGAACTCTTCCAGAGCCTGGTTTGCCAGCGGTGGTGGGGAAAGTAGGTCGCCTTGTGCTTCAGGGTTACAACAGGATCAAAGGAATTGGTGATACCTCGGGAGCTGGCGGGGGGAGGCTGGGTGTGGGCAGTCTAGCTCATGCCTACGCTAACGAAAATAAATCCTTTACCTCTCTTCAGGGAATATTTGGGTTCGGAGAGCGCCTGGTGCTGCTAAAACGGTGCTGCTTGGCTGGAAAGCCACTAGCTGGAAGAGGCTGAGAAGTGTTTTCCAGCCAGGAGAGGTGGCCTTTGCCTTCTGCTGCTGTTTGCTGTGCCGTGTGTGACTCCGCTCGTCAGCAGCGGCTCCCTTGGGCTGCGCGATGGATCTCTGCCTTCTGCTGCCAGCCCAGCCTTTCGCCGGGGTTATTGACACTGGCAGCACAACAAAATTCATCCCTGAAAATGGTTTGTTTAAAGGAGGGGGGGGAAGTCATTTAAGCTTGAGTGAACTGGTGAGACACTGGAACAGGTTGCCCAGGGAAGTTGTGGATGCCCCATCCCTGGAAGTGTTCAAGGCCAGGCTGGATGGGGCTTGGAGCAACCTGCTCTAGTGGAAGGTGTCCCTGCCTATGGCAGGGGGGTTGGAACTCGATGATCTTTAAGGTCCCTTCCAACTCTAACCATTCTATGATTCTATGAACTGCAAGGCGAAAGTCAGCTGCGTTGCCCCAACCAGCCAACTATGGGTGGAGGAGCTCAGTTGTTCCCTCTGCAACCTCCTGCCCCGCTGGCAGCTCCCCCGGTGCCTGAAGGGTTTTGTCTGTCCCTGCTGCTGTGGTTCGACAGGACACAGGCAGTGACCTGCAGGAGCTGGTGGCTTCGTTGGAGTCACTGCCTGATGCTGGCTGAAGAGGCTGAGCCACCCCCGGTCGGTACCCACCTCTAGATAAAGGCACCCCGCTGTCATCTTTGCCTCTGGAATGTCTCCGATCAGCCCTAAATTTAGCTCTGGCCTCCATGTCATAGCCGCACCCCTGTCATTCTGTTGAAGATCACTTAAAAGTACTTGAACTGGTTTCCTCTTTCCCGCTGAATGTAGTTTCTGTGTCTGTAAATGTAGTAACAGCAGGAGGTTTGCTGTCATCAATAGGAAAAGTTCTCCTGCAGCGAGGAGCCTGTCATGATGTTCCTCGCTATGTTGCTAATGGGTTGTGGAGCACCTGAAAAGTTGCATCTCCCCCCGCTTCTCCTCCTGCTCTGTTTTGGCTGCAGGGTGGGTAGTCGGGCTGTCCCTCCTGTGTGCTGGGTGTTTGGAGAGGGGTGGGTGACATGGGACCTCCAGTGAGGAGGACAGCCAGGTTGGCTGTCACCCTACATGGGGCTTTGAAAGGAGACTGACCTGGGAGCTCTGGGCTGTGGGAGGGGACGAAGGTCCTGCTAAAGGAGCTCTAGCAGGGAATGTGGTAGCAGGAAGGGGCAGCCAGAGGAATTGTGTCTGGTCAAAGCTGCTGTTCTTGAAGCAAGATGCTGTTAATCCTCTTTGCTTCTCCTTGCGTCTATGGTTTTGAAGCGTTTGCCAAACGAGGATGCTGACTCCAGTTGCCATGGCAAACTGCGGGAGTCGGAGCACGTGGTCCTTGTCTGCCTTTGAGATGCCTGTCACAAATTGATCCCGACAGGTACAAGAAAATCCTCATATCTGCTCCATGCTGAGTCCTGGATGTTGATCCTCCCTCTGTCCGTTCTTCAGCCGCAGTTTAGATGATTACACTTTACTGTGCCTGTGTTCCAGCCACGTTACTCATGCCTGAGCTTTGCCTGCTCACTCTTAAAAGATGGATAAAAGAAGTCCCCTTCTAGAAAATTAGATTATTTACTTCCTTACAGGGATTATCCAGCTCTGGGAACTGAATGAAAAGCAGTTAGCTTAGTGCATAGCATTTCAAGCATCTCTGCAGAGTTACCAGTTCCTCATTTCATGCTTACAAGATTTTTCAGGTCCCTGTGCTGCTGGGGCACAGGAAAACGCGGTTATTGAGGACAGAAACGCTCTGTTGTAGTTGGCATTATAGGATTGTCGTGGGGAGCCAAGTGTTAGGTGGTTGCAGGGAAGAAGTGCCTGTGTGTACGCTCCATGGGACCAGAAGCGTCCGTCCCTTCTTTGGGAGCTTGGTGGATTTTCATATCAAATACCAGAATTAAGGTCTTGGTGGATTTTCACATTAAATACCAGAATTAAGGTCTAAGTGTGGCTTCATCCTACTGGTTATTTTCCCTTCTCAAAAACCAGGCTACTCTGTGTGTGCAGAACTGACCCAAATCTGTCCCTGTTTTCCAACAGACAACAGTAAGTCTGTATGAAGAACCCTTGGAAATTTCCATCCGCACTCAAGCGTTACGGTAGCGATTTGAGGTAAAACTATTATGCAATATAGGATCTATAAATGGGCAGAGGTCAGCTAACCTGTGGTACTGCTACGAGCTGCAAATAATTCTGCAAGTTCTCATTCAGTAACAGTTGTGTAATCATTAAGACTATCAGTCTCCAAGATAAATACTGTAAAGATAAGGCAGTGTCAAATGAGTTTGCCTTTGCCTTTATTGCTTTTTAAAAGAGCTGGCTACGCTGGGGTCTTTCCCTGCAGCAGCGCTATTGTCCAGCACCAAAATACTTCGTTGTAACTTTTTTTTATAGACATCCAGTCTAAAGTCTGTCCCACAAAATGTACGGGCACTGGTTCAACAGAGACTCCACACGTGCTCAAGTCCTGCACTTAGGCACTGTTAAATGTTAATGGCACTTGAGCATGTCCTTAAGTGTCTGCTTAAGTGCTTTTTTTTGAGGTTGGGTGGTTTGAGTTTGGGTGCGAGGGTTCACATGGAAAAGAAAATGAAAGGTTGCAGATCTGCAAGATGAAACAGGGAGAAACAGAATGGGGGGGGGGGGGGGGGGGGGGAGACTGAATAAAATAGGGGTGCTCTGCCTTTTCTGTCCAGACAGATGGACATGGGAAATGTTCTCTACGGTTCCTAAAAAGGTTTTTTCAAAGCTGTTGCTTGTTCTGTGCCACCATTTCCTGTACTAATTGACACAGTTGCTGTTGTCACTTATTTAACAAATTGGTGCAAGCACAAACAAGGACAAAAATAAGTGTCTGCTAATATGAACAGATTTATCTGTTCTCGTCCCCACGCCTTTCCCCACGAGCGTAGTTTCTATCGAGCTTACTGAGCAAACCTCAGTGCCAAGTATTTAATCTTACTTATGAGGGGCAAAGGGTCCTAAGAGCAGGGTTGTTTTCTTTGCACGTTAGTGGTGCCTCTAAACAAAAGACAGGTGCTGGAGCAGCCTCTTCTCACAATGGCACAGGAGAAATGTTGTATGGAGATGTAGCTTAAATCGGGTCTGTAGCAATCAATTATTACATGTTATGGAAAACGTATCATGCTCAGGAGTTGTCAGTGCAGGAAAGTCACAGTTCAGGGTAAAGATAAGAGAAATCCAACACCACCTCTGCCAAATCATGATGATAAATATAGATCATGTCTATTGCTGCTGTAAACCTTTGACTGCATGGAAGAGTCCAGGCAGCCCCAATCACGCTGAGGTGACGCTTTGAGCCTTGGTGGACCCCTCAGTCTGGAGTTCCTTGCTTTGCCCACGGTCATCTTGCCAGTGGTGTGACTTTCTGACCACACTGAACAGCCCTGCATCCCTTTGTCTTGCACACTCCTCTGGCACTTCTCAGTGTAGTATGGCTGAAAACTTCAAATAATTCCTATGTGACTAGTTTGTATTTTGCCTGCCCGCCCTCCCACGCTGCCGGGTCCAGGTCTGCCCTTTTGTGATGATTTGGGGATAAGCCAAGCGATCGCTCGGCCTCATTTGTCCATCAGCAGCTTCAAGTAGGATTTATGTGCTCGAGAGCTCTTTAGGAGCTGCAGCTGACAGGTGCTGAAAAAATCATCGTTACTTTATTGTTTTGTTTTTGTCCCTGTTTTTACGGTTAATTTGAATTACATGTGTTATTCTCCCTTGTAACTGTCCTTATACCGGGGCAGTGGTTAGAGAACAGCAGCGTTCCCTGGATCCCTGGAAGAAAGGTAAGAAACTGCCAACCCAACTGTTCAGTTAGTGGCACATCATCCCTGGCCCTGCAAAAAAGGTTTCCGAAGCCCGGGTAGCCCTGGCTGGCCCCTGGTGTGGAGCTGCTTGGCTGGAGCTCCTACCGACGGGGGAAGCATGTTCCCTCAAGACCACACTTCTGTTGTTTCAGCCCTGTGCTTAGTAATAATTAATTCCTTTGTTGCTGAACATGGAGCATTTCCTCTAGAAGGCTCAGGCAAACATCCCTGCTCCCTGAACAATAATGGTAAATGTTTAAAAGCCAAGGACGCGGGGTTAATCTTCACTTTTGGGTTGTGACCTTCCAACGCTCCGAAGCTGTCACTCCGCAGGGAGACATCTGCAGCAGCCTTTATGGCCGCGGTCCAGGCGTGATGGCATCGCCATCGGCAGCATTCCTGCACCGTGTACGTGGCAGCAGCATCTGATAGGGACCATTTTGCTGCCTCTGCCCTGGCTAGGGGCTGGCTCCCAGGGCTTGCCCATGTTGCCTGGTGACTTGGAGCAGCTCAGCTGCCTCCTGGTGCACCCATACGATGCCAGCATCGTTTGTACAGCGCTTTGAGAGCTGCTGGTAAGAGGCACCAGATGAAATCTGCATATGTGTTACATTTATCTCTCATAATAAATACCCCGCAAAATAAATGAAATCTGGATTCCTTGTGCCCGAGTTAAAATCCCTCCCAGTGAAACCCTCGTCGGGTTGCGCTGGGAGGTGTGGTGGCAGATGGATTCGGTTGGAATCCTGTTGGAAACTGGCTCCAGGTGACTGCTCTGAAAGCTGACAAGATTGAATTGGGTATTTTCCTGTTCCATATGTCCATGCAGGGGGTTCAAAGAGGAGCCCCGAGGACCAGCCAACCACACCACTCTCTCTCCATATTCCCATGATTTCAGTAACCTGCTGCCAAGACCTTTTGTCTGTAGGAAACAGGCTCTCAGGAGGGGAAATGAATTGATGGAGGCTCCTTTAGAGGTGCCTGAGCTGGGATTTTCTCGTAGCTCTGGCCTGACCCTCGCCTGGCGTGTGGCCAGCAACAGCCCTCCCTGGGACAGGCAAGTGGAAATTTCCTTCCCATCCCTAGTGTCTTGTGAAAACATCATAAAACATCCATGGTGTTCTTTATCCTTGCTTACGGGAGGGAAAAAAAAAATATTATCTGTGGACCCCAATCCTTAATTACCCACCACAAACACGGAACGCTGCAGGAGATTGCTCAAGGAGGTGCAATGCCGCAGCGGGTGGGCTCATCCCCGCTCAGACGGCAGGCGCGTTCCCGCTGCTTGGTGCAAGCCACATTGTAGAGACCCTTGTGCTGGCATTGCTGGGGCATTTCTGCTGTGTCCATGGCCACACAGGCGGTGTGGTGGTGCCCAGTGTCCCCTGCCAGGCTGCAGCACTGTGGCTTCAATCTGGGTTTCCAGGCGGTGATGCCTTAGAGGGTGTGGTGGGGATCTGGGGAGCTTTTGGGGTAGTTTTGGGGTAAGTGTTGGATCAATGACAACTTTCAAAGTTGCTGGTGGATCCCTTGGCACCCTCACCAGCAAACTTCTATTTGAGAGCAGTGCGAGGGGGACACAGAGCATCAGAGCTGGCCGATCCTGCTTTGGGAGCTCTGGGCAGGACGTGGGCTGAGGTTTAGAGGAATCGGCTGTGCCACCTGACTGTGATTCAGTCAGGCTTCCTTGGTAACTTGAGGCAAATGGGTCACTTCACCTGCTCTCTGGGGTCTTTAGGAAGAGGTTCAGCCGTACGTCTCTCGGTGTTGATGCTGTCTTTAAGCATTGAAAGCCCCTTAATGTTACTATAGTAACAAAAAGTAAATCCCATGTTTGCCATGCATGAAGGTACCAACGTCCGGCAGTTTTTGGAGGAGGCATCTGTCCTCCATGCCTAACCCTGGCCAGTGCTCTGAGTCCTGGGCTGGCTCCGGGGGGCTTCAGTTTGCCTCCCCCCATGTCAGAGTGGTGACGCGCTTTCCTGAGACACAGCATTCCCCCCTTGCTCCGTAAGCATCCCCTTCCATGCACGCTTTGGGGCTCTGGATTGCATTGTGCCAGGAAGGGCTCTGGTCTCTTGTGTTACGCCTGGGCTTAAGCTTAATTACAGAGAGCTAAGCCTTGGCCGGGAGTGATTTTTCACGAGGAGTGTTTTTTCCCTCCCCAGGGCTACATAAGCCATTTCCCAGGGCGCTGCTGGATCCGTGCGTGCCCCAGTGCCTGTGATGCTCTGGTCCTCCGGGCACGTGCGACCTCTTGGCAG
>KZ509410.1:24329-37458 GCA_002844005.1 Limosa lapponica baueri | reverse complement strand
TTTAAAGCACAAATCCTGGCTCTTCAGCAGTGTTTCCCAATTCCTTTCCAACTCCAGAGGGGGTTAACAGAAGTGATTTTCAGGTAGAATCTGCAAGAAGATGCAACGCTCCAGCTGGCACGGGATCTGAAGTCCACAGTCCCTACAGACATCAAAGCAGGATCAGATGCCTGCATGCTTGTGCTTTACAGAAGCTTTTGGCACATAGAAATGTGCGGAGCTTATAGTATTTTATAGAAGGACACTGCAAAATAAACCACACCTGAACAATCTGCTCCTGAGAGCGCAGGCATGGAAGGGCAACAGAAGAGCGAGGCAAAAAAAGCAGTGACCCAGGAAGCTTTTGCCAGTCCTCTCCTTTTAGACTGGGCATTGACAGCATCCATTCTGGGTACACAACCGGAAAGGGGCTCTCCTATGCCTCTAACTTTACCTTGCAAGTGCTGCTGTCTCTGGCTCCTTCACTGGTGAGAAGCATCTCGGGCATAGGCACAAGGAGCTCGGGGAGTTGCAGGTAGATCTGAAGCAGAAGGTCCTGGCAGCATTTTCCCACAGAGCTGGAGGAAAAAGGGTGAGGTCAGCCACTGGTTACCACGTTAGTTCAACCAGCAAACAGCCCAGCGCCACCCCATTAGTAACAGCCTTCCCGCACACGGCAAACAGACCACGGAGAAGAGCAGCCACTGCTAATCTGAATCAGTATTTTTTTCAGTCTTTGTTTCTTTTGAACTACCCAAATCATTCAGAGTCTACAGGGAGCCATGGGAACATAGCTGGGAGGAAACAACCCGGTCTCCATTCAGCTTTTAGAGCAATCATAATGGCGAGAAACAGAATGCAGCATGAGCAGTGATTCAAGGCATGAGTAGACAAGAAATCCCACGTTAGGAACTGCTAATTAAAAATAACCATTGACTTAAAAAAACCCCAACAAACCACAAACCAACAAAAAACATGGCAAGCATTTTGTCCTTAAGTCCTAAAAGCAAAAGGGCCTTGAAAAGTAACTTTAAAAGTCACCTTTCCTGGTCCAAGTACCACTTAAAACGACAAGGATCTACAATCAGAGTAGACAGTGCTCCCCGTTTGCAGCCCCACCTGCTCCCCCACTGCTGGATGCAGCTGGTCAGATACTCCGTTACTTTTTTGATGCTCTCAAGGTCCCCATGAGAACAACTGAGCAACAAAGGCAGCCGAGACTGGATGAGCGTGCAGGAGGCCTCTTCTGTGTTCTGGTATCTGGTTTCTGCTTCGGCCAGGATCAGCTCCACCATGCTGATCAATTCTGATGCTTTTAGGTGGAGCACAAATTCCTCACGGCGCTTCTGTAATGCAAGAGAAGACCCAAAATTAATCCAAACTGAATCTCTAGATTCTTAATTCCTTCTAGTCACACCTTCCCCAACTGGAATGAAACACTTCCTGGAACTGGACTTAAGAACTGCCCCATATCTTGAGCTCTGAAAGCATCACAGCCCCAAATGGAACCTCATTACCCCTTATCTACTTCTGAACTCATTTACTTCCATCTCAGCATGTGTGATGGGTCAGAAACCATAGTCACCAAACCAAAGAAATTCATCTGTGGAGAAAAGATGCAAACCCCTTTTCTTCGTAAAATGGGAGTTATCCCATACTGGGTTTTAGCTTGCTCACCACTGCAGCCTCGTGCGTAGATCTTTAACGGATATCGTGGCAACTGCTGCAGGAGCTGCAGAGGAAATGCCAAGTGGGCAAACTTATGTGTGTTTGTATCAGCTTTTTGGACTCCAAATTGCCACTGTAATATGTCACACAGCAGAGCGGCTCAGCGATCAGCTGAGGTTCAGGGAGCAAGCTTGGCACACTGCACCCGTATCACTCCAGCCACCTCTTGGGCCGTGGGGAAAAAAATAATAATCAGGCACCATGAAAGCATCGCCTCCCGCTCCATCCATCCTACCTGAGGAGTTCTTTGGTCCCTTCCCTGCCAGATCCGAGGAATGTGAATACAGGCCCACAAGAAATCCAAGGATGCCGTGGGGTCAAACCTGCCAGAAGACAAAAGATTTGCAATTAGAGTCAAGGCAGCCCTCGGGCAGCACACAAACACATGATAGCGACTCTAAACATCACGAGTACTGTGAAGACAGAAACATCTGCAAATGTAAAAATAGGATCCATTAAGTCCCAAGAAGGGGTTTGGTTCTCTTCCCAGATTATGACTAAATATTTGTTGCAGTAAGCACAGCACGGGGTATGGAGCTGAACAAACGGCACTCGGCAAGAGCGTGGTGGCTACAGGGAGTCCTGCACCACAAGGCCAGGGGTTGGTCATCAACACAAACAATCAATACAATCAGACCAGTGACCTCGCTGTCCCAGAACACCCCATCCTGGACTGCAGAAATTAAAGAAATTGTTGGAGAGGAAGAGACAAATAATATAACAATAAGCAAAGTGACATACAGCTAGCTTGAGAAGTATTGCTAGTTTAGTCATGTCCTGAATTACTCCTGTTAGGTGTCAGCATTGCCTGGTCCGTAAATCATAAGAAGTTTAAGCAAGATACTACCAGAGTGACACTTCAGTATCTGAGAGCAACGTGCAGAAGCTGAGAGCTAGGGCTGCCCCAGAGCTCAGAACTGGGAGCCTGATGCCAGGAAGGGGGTTAGAAGGCTGGTAATGGAGTTTAGTACCACCAAAAGATCCAGCAGAGCCAGCAGGTATGGAGCCTGCCGTCAGTCTGTTCTCCAAGCCATCTCTCAAACCCCACATTCATAAAGATTATCAACAAGGGCAATCATAGATGGATTACCCAGCGATTAGCACTTCCTGTTTAGAGCCCAGCCAAATCTTTATGTGCTGCTTCCATCAAACAGCAGGTAATGTTTATATCAAGGTACACAAATCAGCATGACTGAAATCAACATCCTTCTCACAGAGCCTGGGTTTGGCTGAGCTACGCTTCCTGGCAGCTCTTGTTCTCAGCTTCTGTTTGTTCTCTCTCAGACACAATGAGTTGCCCAACTCAAAACTCCCCGCTAGGCCCAAAAAACAAGACTCACCGTTGCTCCCGGTTTCTGCAAAGCAAAAGTCTGATGCACTGGTGCAGTGTGGTCCAGCTGGACTGGTGAGTGAGAAGAGCCAAGAGATACGGGCGGAAGGAGGGCACCTGGGACCCCGCCTGAAAGGACCAAGCAAGGAAGAGATGTGATAAACAGATCCTTGCTGCGAGGAGGGTGTAGGACAAACTGCGTGTATCACAGAAGGACGATGGTCCAGGCAGACAGACAGCACAGATGACAACATGTGGATTTAGGATTTGAATTGCAGTACTTTCTAATGGAACATGGCATCAGCCGTGAAATTCAGTGTGAGTCCTAGCTTCAGCAGGGCACTTCTGGGCAAGCTATTTATCTGCCTGCACAAATAGCAACGAAAACACAGCTGGCTGGGCTGTTATGGGACTGTGTTGTGTCTGTAATGCACTTTGAAGTCCTGAAAAGAACACAGCTGAAGAAATATAAAGATAACACAGAACAAGCCTTGCACTCAAAAGGATGGACTGGAATCCCCCTCCCAGTCAGCTTGTACCGCTTTGGAACTGGTACAGCAACACGTGGCAAAACAGAAAACCGCCCCTTGCCCTGTACCAGAAAGGTGGTTTCAGCACAGTAATCCTTCTACCCAACAACCCTTACTTTGTTCCAGGAGAACAGTAGCTTCTGCTGCAGGTCAGGGCAGCTGCTGATGACCTCTGGGTCCAGCATCTCCAGCCAGTCGTTAAGGAGGCCAGAGGAGGGCCCTAACCAAGGTGCTTCCGTACTGAGGAGAAAAGAAAGCCAACATCAGTGGTGGCATCGTGAACCCTGACCTACCAGTGAAATCCCATTGTTGACTAAACTCACCTGCAACTGTCCAGCTCCTTCTTCACTGGTGTTTCTTCTTTGTCCTGGAGCAGCAAGGAGCTCACCACAGCAATTGGTTTCATGGCAGGAAACCTGGCAGTGGTCTCAACAGTAGCCGAGAAGAGGACAGTCAGGAGTTCCTCCAAGTATGGCGAGTGAGTTTCAATCAGACCTTGAAGGACTAACAGAGGGAGAAAGATGTCACTGGTTAACTTCAGGATGTGGTGAAAGCTATGGAACCTTCTAAGAGTATCATAAAAACAATCAGTCCAGCATTCCCAAGAGCCTGGCTGAATAAAGAAGAGGGATGCCTTTTTTTATCTGGGATAGTAGGCTTCTATTTCTTATTTTCTTAGTGGAAACCAACAGTTTTCTGAGAGACTTAATCCCAGCCCCAGATCCCAGTTTATAAACCCACATACCAGCACAGGGAAAGGAGGTGATACAAGACAGGACCGAGTTTAGATCAGTTCACATTTTCTGACCCAGGCAGAAGGCAGCTTCCCACAGCCTGCACAGAGGGCTCTTCCCTTGCTGGGCTGGAAGTTCAACCTCTGCTGCTGCAAAGGGGAAGGAGAGCAGAAGGACAGCCCTACCTTTGCTGATGAGCTCCGGCTCCACGTTACACTTCTCTCCCGATTTCAGGGTTGCAATGATGGCACGTACCGTGGAGCTGATCAAGTCAGGGTCACGACGGAAAGTCAGAGCTTCTGTGAGGTGCAAGAAGCCACCTCGAACTGCAAAAGAAATCAGAGCATTGTTGTCACAGGGCCAAGCCAGCCCCCACATCAGGCTTCCCTTTTACAGATGACACATGTGGCTCCAGAGCACAACTACTCATACAAACACGCTATGCTCTACTGACGTTTTACTCTCACCAAAACCCTTGACAGCTGCTCTGCACGTTACGGGAACACGTGGCTAAGAGAAAACTCTATAACCACAGACCCATTTCCATTCCTAAGCTCTTGGTTATAGACTCCTCCTCCCAACAGATGATAAACAACTTTACAAGTCGTGACATGACCTTGTTCCAGAGGCATTCTTGCATGCTCATCTTTCAGGACTACGGTTAGCATGCAATTCCTGGCCTCAGCAACTGGAATTTTTTCCCTGAAAGATATGCTGGGCTTGGCAAGACGTTACCAGGCATGTACTGCAAACCCCCAGAGCTAAATCACTTGTCTGCAGCCTCATGGAGTTTATCTAGGAAAGAACAAAACCTCTCTTCGCTACTCCTAAGCGTACCTCTCTAAAGGGCAGCCCACCCTACTTTCTGCTCTGGGTGCAATTTTGTTTCTGTCCCTTTCTTGTCCCATTCTGAGTCCCACAAGCTGCAAATGTCGGTACCGTCGCTGATCCTGTGCCTCGAGGAGTACTGCACAGCAAAGGCCTTCAGCTGAGCACGCAGAGGACCATCTTCCACTGCAGGGTTCTCCAACCACTGCAGCATCTGCATGAGGACTTTGAAGAAGAGCGAGGAGAAGGCAGTGTCTTGTGGCATGCAGCGCTGTGGAGTGCAGAAAAGAGACTTGCTTATACACACTTCAAAAATACAATAAATATAGCAGCAAAGACACAGATAGTGGCACATACTGCCAAGAACACACAGAGCACACCTACTCTGTTGGACCATAGCTCACTCAAATCAAGGCAGCAGCTTCAGAAGACTCCCACACAATACCTCTCCCAGCATAATTAAGGGCAACTTTGTGCCTTCTTTCATTGTGCTGAAAGGAATGAGGTTATTTCATGGAATAACTCACAGCCTGCTCCGAAGATCTCTTTAAGGAATTACAGACTTCAGCTCTCAAGCCATCTGCAAATGCCTTGGCTTGCAAGGCATGTCCATGCCAGAGATCCCAAAACCAACAGAGACTCACAGCTGCAAATCCACCGAGCCGCACAGTTCCCAGAAAAGGAAGGATGCACCTAACCCTGCACATAAGCCCCAGCTCTCAGCAGTGCCAGGCTAATGTGGCCAGTGGGCACCCAGGCGACTTGAGTCCCTGTGTGTCATGCTCCCCGAGCTGTATTTCCAGCATTACACAGGCAGAAGGTGTACAAACAACGTCACAGATTTTCTGTTTCCTCCCCACCCCTCTTTGTTCAACGCTACACAGATTCTTGTCCCGCGCCGCTCACCTGATACTGGTACAACTGGCGCATCAGGGGGCAGGAGATGAAGTGGTTGCGATGCATCGCCATCACCAACGCGCCGCTGTGCGGCGAGTTCAGCAGCGCAGCCACCGCCTGGAGAAGTCGTGCCGAGATGCCAGTGACCGGTGTGTTCCCTTGGCGGATGCGAGCCAGTTCCTGCCCCAGGGCCTGCTGTAACGCCAGGGCGAGCGGGCGCAGGTTTGAGTTCTGCCATCGCGGGTCCGGATTTAGTGGGAAAAGCTGGTAGGATACAGATGGGAATATGTTTATGAGAGCAAATGAAAGAACTTGCTATAATATCAATATCCTGAGGCAGAGGAATGATTTAACTTGTACAGTTATACTGTGTGGGCTAACTGGAACCTTCCGATTCAGCTTTCTCAATATTTTAGTGCCTGGTACAGGAACAGCCGCAGCACCTACGCAACCCCAACATGACTAGCAACACTGACACTGCGGGGGAATCACCATACTCCACAAATACAGGCAACCAGCTCGGCCAATTAATTCCCTGTAGGCTCCTTCTGGAGTCAATGGAGAGAGGGAAGCTCTACAAGCAGACAAGCCAGAGCCCAAATGCTGTTTGCACACAGCTTTGCTGCCAAGGCCCTGCGAGCATTTCGCAAATCCTCCACTCGCTGCTGAGAGGAAAGGCACTACACACAGAACAAACAAGGTGCAGAGACAGTAACACACTAGTAGGCGCTGACAGTATCAGGCATGATCAAAAGCCACATCGTGTTCAAACTACGTGATAAAAAAATCTTTCCAATGTCAATTCCACCAGCCTGAGGATTTCACCATCCTCATTGCATGCGAGGCTTTCATACTTACTGTTTACAAACCCTGAAGGAGGAAGGGGTCAGAAGACGCAAGTATAAAGGAAACGGATTTGTTTTAAAATCTGCTGCAAGGGAGCAGTTGATCAGCTAGAGGTTATAGCAGTACCTGCAGAAAGATGCCTGCCAGATCATCTTCTGGGCCCAGCACACGGACCTGGCTCAAGGCCCGGATCCGGCTCTGGCCTTGGGAGTTCTCAGGACTAGATTTTGCCCTGGCAGTCTCAGCACTGTCTGCAAGAGGAATATTAAAAAAAAAAAAAAAAGAGAGAGAGAAAAATGCCATTACGGTAGCTAGCATCTGGAGCCCAACACTGCATCACCTTCAACATTACAGTCTCTAACTACAAAGGAATTCAAAAGCTTTTCTCTGGAAGCCAAGCAAGAGCTCCTTTTCCATATCATTTGGAACAACTCATTGTAGTAAACTCCAAGAATATTGGAATTTCTTCCTTTGCCAGGAGCAAAACCACTCTAGCAAAGACTGGTGTCTAACTGTAGCTTGCTGTTATATTGCAATGCAATCCCTTTTGAAGGCAGCTTTTCCTGTCCCTCTCAACAGCAGCAAAGGAAGGAAGTTTGGAAGATGGCTTTGATATCCAGAAGCCTAGGCAATCGCAGGCAGTACCTCGGCGGGCTGGTAAGGAGGCAGTGAGCAGGGAGTGGAAAGTCTGGCCTCCTGTCGCTCCTCTCTCATGTTGAACCTCCACGAGGTGAGCCATGTAGTCTGAAAAAGGACAAGATACGAACAAATGATCATCTCACCCTCCTTAGTAAAGCAGGACAGAAGTGGTTGCTCTTTGTACAGCTCCCACAGTGGGGGGAATTTGCCATTCCCATGGACTTTCTAAACATGATGCCTTTAAGCCTTGTTTTTTCACAAGTTGGCCTCCAAATTACTTTTTAAACTCTGTACGATCCAATCCAGAAAATCCTTCTTTACTTTAGGAAATACAGCCAAGGGCCATCCAGACAAGCTCTAGGGAGATGTCTGTAGTGACAAGAGGCTGCCAAAGCAGACTCTGCACAGAGTTTGTGGAACTAGTTTGGATTTCTCCAAGGAAGTCACAGGAGGTACTTGCGAAAACTGCTCAAGAAGAAGAACTCAGCCTCATACGAAGCTCTTACTCTTGTCCATGATGTTCTGCTCCAGCGTCTGTGGGTCATGAGATACCGCCTGGTCCAGGTACTGCAGCAGTTTGCTCATGCTGGAGACTGGGATTCCAAAAGATTGAACAAAGAGCAGCAGCTGCTGTGGCTCCAGGTCCTGCAGGGCTGGAATACACAAACACCCAGTACTCAGACCTCTGCTCACAAAGAATCATCTTTATTACCTGATCTTTGAGCTCTTGGCTGGACCAACAGTGACACTTCAATGATCGGGCTGCAGAGAGCCTAAAGCCAGCAGCCTGACAGCTGCCTACTATGTTTTCTTTGCTCTGCAAATCATTGCCTTCTTATTGCATCTTCCAGTTAATTCACTCACTGGCTAATTTGATCTTCTGTTTAATTTGATCAAAACCTCAGGAACCCAATCATTTGTATTAAAAAATAACTTCCACCCTATCTGTTGATGGCTGCAGGCAGGAATTATTGAATAATTCAATCACTGGCTATAGAGAGCTGTCATTTAATTAGTAAGAAAGGGACGAAAGCTCTGAATATCAAGAAGAAAGAGAGCACTGACAAGCCGTGCAAGGACAAGAGTAACTACAGGTACAGTTTACATCCTTCAGACACGGCTCTCCGCGTTGCAAGCCCACCATGCCCTGGGGATTAATCTGTGGGGTCTGACGGTGAGCGAGGTTGTATCCGTTCTCAGACCCTTGTTACATGAACTACACACCATGACTGAGTAGGGAATCACCCTGGGACATCCCATAACATTCCCTGCCCGGAACCAACTCATATTCTGTCCACCTGTTTGAGAGCCTTAATCTATTGTGTGTTTAGATTGCGACTGTCACAAAATCCAGGGACACGCTGCTTTCTAAATCCACTGCAGGGTTGCAGTGACCCAGAGCCCACCCCCGCAAAGGCAGCCAAGCTGGGCACACAGAGGATTTGAGCATGGAAACCTCTCCCGTTCCTTTCAGGAGGGTCTGAAACACCAACAAGCATCCCAAGGGCTCACCTGCATCCACAAGACGCGGGACCTCAGAGCGGATCATCCGCAGCTTTAGCCAGTCGGGGAGCAGCAGAGCCTCCTCCGAGGTGTCAACCAGAAAAGCAGTAGGAAGTGGCTTTTTCTCTGGGAACCATATATCCAGTAAGGTGTAAAAATCACCATCCCCTGCTTAAGAGGGAATACAAAATTATCTCCTGTGTTCATAAGCACCTAGAACACCTTACCCTTCTCTATGCAAATCGCTACACCAAAACAGTCTTCTTTAAAGGTTAGAGACAACTTGGGCATAAACATTATCAAGTGGAAATGTGAACTACGCATCGGAGCCCCCAGTTCTCACAGCACAAAACATCTCTGAATCCTTCTTGTTTAGCAGGGAGGGACACACCATCATTCTAATATTTCCTGCTGTCTGCAGAAGGTATAAATAAGCCTGCAAATCCTTTGCTCTGTGCAGCAATATTCTGATAGATCTTACAGCTACAAACAAATACTGCAAGGGACAAGCCTGTGAGTAGAAGGATTAACACCAGCCTGACCTGTCAGGAGATGGGATATAGAGGAAAGGCTCTCTGTATTGTCCGTGACCCCTTAGAATAAATCTGAGCACACTTCACTAACCTTGAGGTGGCCCTAATGTCAGGAGAATAACCATGGCATGAACCACAAGGATGTGCATGGTGGCTGTTTCCCCACTAGTCCAACGAAGGAACACCTGATCCTGGGACTCTGACTGGAAAAAGGCAGGAAAAAAAACCAGGATGAACAATGTTGGGGAGAAAAGGAGCATAAGATCTGTGAGGTGCAGATGAAAAGAGAACATGGATTAATTTGGTCAGACCAAAGTTCAACCTAGTCCAGTGTCTCCAACAGTGGCCACAAAAGACACCCAAGGAAAAGTTAAAAAAATCTTTTTATGTGCACATATGCTATGGCAACCCCCAGTTATTTTCAGATCAGGGAATTCTTGAACCAGACGTGGTTTCTACACACTCAGTAGCCTACTATGGGCTTTTCTCTTCTGTTAACTTGTCCTCTTTCTTCTACCTGCATAAGAAAGGTAGTGGGGCACTCACCCAGCTGTACACCTCCTCGCCCTCCTTGCTCTGGCGCATGCGCTTGATGTAGCGAGAAAAGATGGAGAGAAGAGCGACAAGCACGGCATCCGATTCAGCACAGTACGAGAGCTTGGAGAAGAGGTGGGACATGATGGTAGAACGTTCCACGATGAGTCGGGCTACGTCCTGCAAGGGGAAAAGATCCATGAGGTCTTTACTGACCAACGTAGCCAGGTCCTCCTGCTTCATTGCATCATGTTCTCCAATTTCCATCATCAGCCCAGTTAACACCACTCTGGAGATGAACGTGCGGAGTCAAGAGTAAATTCATCACAAGAGGGAAAACGATGCTTTGCATTGCATCGTGGGATACCTTACAGCGTCCCCACTTGTAGCACAGCTGCATCCCATTACAGAGTGAGCATTTGCCTAGTAAAAATCTGCATTCCTCTGAACAAACAGATCTCCTGACTCTTACAGTTTAATGTATCTCCACCTATCTAAGCAGATCTATGCAGGCAGAAGAAACACACGAGCCTGTAGGTCTGTGGAAAAAGACTGTTATGAAGGATGTAGTTCAATGGATTTGAAAGCGATTGAAAAAAGAGCACCCAGAGACAAAACAATAAAAAACCCCATTGTATAAAAGCCAAATATATTAAAAAAAAATTTAAAAAAATCACCAAAAGCTTTAAAAAAAAATTAGAAATGCAATTTTGGTTATAGGAGAGTGCATATCCCACCACTAAGGCTCCTGAATTCCCACTCTCTCCCCAGATACATGTGACTGCAGGTTTAGCAGGTGCTTACTGGTGAAACACTACCAGGTGGTGGGATTTCCTTCCAATCACTACCCACTCTTGCATTCCCCATCCCAGCTGAGATGGGCTGCTGGACTGGAGGTTATGGCTTTGGTATCATTTCATTATATGAAACCAAGGACACAGCTTCCCTTGGCAACACATCCGCAGAAACACATCAGGTTCACGTGCTCTCAAGAACCTCATGGTGCTGGTACAGCAAGTGACATGCCTGCCACCGTCCTGAGACCCGCCAGGTGTCCCCCGTGCCATCCCTCTGCCCCAGCAACCCAGCCTCTCACCAGAGCCAGGTCATTGTGCTGTCCCTGCTCCTCCACTGGGGCGTGCTGGGAGAGGTACACCAGGTAAGCACTGATGGTCTGGGGATCCGTCTCCATGTGGATGGCCTAGAACAAGAATTCACCTCATTAGAAAACAGGAATTAATGAAAACAAGCACCAGCATAAGAAAAATTCTTCTGCAAGTAGATAAACATATCAGTATTGCCTCCCCTCTGCAGTTTGCTCAGATTTGAGCAGGTCACTTGTCCCTTCCAGCCACTAAACCTACCTGTTGCAAGGCAAGAGCTGTCGTTGCTCTGACGCTGTCAAAGAGCGGCAGCCTCGGGAGGTCTCTCAGCAGCCACTGGTATCCCTGCAGCAGTTCGGAATCGCCAGAGTCCTCCTCCATGGGGTGGTCTTTCTCCTCTCCATCACGCAGTCCCCCTTCTGACAGCACCAGGGACAGGCCCTGCAGAAGTCACACGGACACAGCTGGAGCATTTGAAGCCACAGCTGGACCACTAGTTTCGTGCTAGTGAATATAATAGAAACAAGCTTCAAACGTCACGGAACGATCCAAATGCAGCACACAACAGGTTTCATATCTCATAAAATGCATTTGCTTGACAGCTGCCCTGCGTGAAGTTTCAGTTTGCTGTAAAGCATAATGTTTTTGAGCTCTCTGCAATTCCGCTTGCCTTGCCTGGGCTCTAGAGCACCAGGCATTCGCTCATTTACGTTCCCCACAGACCACAGCTGCTGCCAATTACTCCACACAGCACACGATCTGCTGAGTCCACACCTGAACTTCACAGGAAACATAGCAAATCCAGCTTTATCTTAAGAAAAGTACTATTTGGCTGTTGAACAAAGAAGGCTTCTGAGCAGCAGGGAGCAGAACTGCATTGGATGGGGTTTGGAGACTGAGACAAGTTACTGAAGAAGGATGATGTGAAACAATTTCACTGCGCTGGCTCTGGACTCAGGAGAATCCAGGACTTTGCCCTCAGCTTTTGACAAACTCTAGTCAAAGAGATTTTCATTTTGCTCACCTTCATTGCCAAGACCCGTGAGGCCACCTGGGAGGAACTCAGGCGGCGTAGGAAATAGTCTAGCACCTCGCAGGTTGTCTGTTCATCTGCTTTGGGACCCAAGAGCAAGTCTTGCAACCGTCCAAGCAACTGCCTTTGTTTCTGTTGTCTCTGCGGAGCAAGAAGTTGGCCTTTCCAATGAAATCAAATCCAGGATGGACAGAAAGCAGGTACCAGAACTGATCCCCGGGAGACTACTCACCTGGCGTTTCTTGGCACGCTGCTCCTTACTCTCACCCTCCTCCTCTTCCTCACCTGAGGTCGACTCATCAGCAGCATCATGAAGCAGGAACTCACAAAGGCACTGCACAGGTAGGACATCCAAGGAGCCCTCGCTGGACTGAACCAGGTCTGCCAACCACGGCATTGACTGCGATGAGGCCTAGGAAGCAGGAGAATGACAATGTGAGATGAGAAGAACATAGAGGCAGCACACAATCAGCAGAACATAGATGTAGCACACTGATTGTTTAATTCCCAAGCAGAAAACCACCTTCCCTTGCATCTTCCTCAGCTTCCTTTTGTCCCTCAGTCTGCTCAAGTTTCAGAGACAAGGGATCAGATCCCAACATCTGAAGGGAACCCACCTGTCTTTGAATGATGTTGAGAAGAAAGTCAGGATGACGACTGCGACACAGGAGGTGGCCCAAGCGAAGCGACTGGTTCAGGCTTTTCACCTGCTCCAGGACGTGCGGGGGAGGTCTGCGTGGGGGGCCCCTGCCAGAGAAACAAGAAATTATCCCCACGCTGGTCATGATGAGGATCTGTCAGTTCAGTAGAGCACAGGGGCAACAGAAGGACAAGGACCAAACGTGACACATATCCCACAGGCTACCCAATCTCGGGGCTCTTCTTGCCCACACCAACCACCCTCTGAGCAGC
>KZ509409.1:16778-30355 GCA_002844005.1 Limosa lapponica baueri | reverse complement strand
GAGGAAATTCTTCACTTTGAAGGTGGCAGAGCACTGGAACAGGCTGCCCAGGGAGGTGGTGGAGTCTCCATCTCTGGTGACATTCAAAACCTGCCCGGACAAGTTCCTGTGCAACCTGCTCTAGGTGGACCTGCTTTGGCAGGGGGTTGGACTAGATGATCTCCAGAGGTCCCTTCTAACCCCATGTGATTCTGTGATTCTGTAAATGGCTTCAGGCTTGGAAACTCTCTCTGAACCAAAGGTGGATGATGTCAGGCAGCTGAATCCCAGCTCCCAGCACCTCGGCGCATCTACTGCCCTGGTTTTGGCTGGGATAGAGTTAATTTTCACAGGAAGCTGGGAGGGGACACAGCCAGGACAGGGGACTCAAAGGAGCCAGAGGGATATTCCATAATGTGTGACATTGCTGCTTGGGAAGGGGCTGGGACATCCAGTTCTGGGTGGTGAGGAGAATTCCATTGTGCAGCACTCACTTTGTTTCATACTTTTATTAGTATTATTGTTATTGTTCTTTCTCTTCCTTTGCTGTCCTATTAAACTGTCTTTATATCAGCCCATTATCTCAACCCAGAGTTTTGCCTTTTTCTTCCGATTCTCCACCCCACCCCATCCCGAGCAGGGGGGGAGCTGCCTGGTACTTAGTTCCCAGCTGGGGCTAAGTCACGACAATCCTTTTTGGCACCCAACGTGGGGCACGAAGGATCCACATTTAGGCCTGGAATCAACTGCCCCAGAGGTGGAAACACAGCCCCACCATTTGCTATGCACTGATCCAGACTGCGCTGGGACAGGGTGAAGCTCCAGAACACCTGCAGTACATTGACATCATCGTATGGGGCAACACAACAGGAGAAGTTTTTGAGAAAGGGAAGAAAATAGTTTGAATCCTTCTGAGAGCTGGTTTTGCCACAAAATGAAATAGGGTCAAGGGAACCTCGGCAGCCCAGGAATTCTGGGAGTGATCATAGACTGGCCAGAAGGCAAAGTTTTCAGATAACCTCAACTGGTTTCAGCATCTGGTGCCCAGCAGCTTCCTCAAGATCGACATTTTCAGCCTGCAGACATGGGCGTGGGACATGCCAGGTGCATCAGCCACGAGCTCCGGATGCAGCATGCAAGAGTCCAACACCACACACCACCTCTCCTGCCCTGAAAGACTGCTGTGATGGATGGATTAAAAAGTCATGGATTAAATGAACTCAACAGACATTTTAGAGGGGTGGCCCATAGACTAAGGGAATGATATCTGTGTGTGTATGTATGTATATATATCTCAAAGACAGGAAAAGTGGTGATTAATTGGAAAGTGTAGGATCTGAGCATAACGTAGATGGAACAGAATAAGGGGTGGTTTTGGCTGGGATAGAGTTAATTTTCGTAAGAAGCTGGGAGGGGACACATCGAGGACAGATGACCCAAATGAGCCAAGGGGGTACTCCATATATATATAGTATATATATCCATATATATATAGTATATATATCCAGTATATAACTGGGGGAGTTGACAAGGGGGCGAAAATTGCTGCTCTGGGTGGTGAGAAAAATTGCATTGTGCATCACTGGCTTTGTATATTATTTTATTAGTATTATTGTTATTGTTTTTTCTCTTCCTTTGTTGTCCTATTAAACTGCCTTTATCTAACCCACACATTTTGCCTTTTTCTTCCGACTCTCCTCCCCATCCCAGCAGAGCAGGAGGAGTGAGTGAGGCTGTGTGGTACGTAGTGCTGGGGCTAAACCATGACACCACCTTGTGACACCGCTTGGTTCAGACACACCTGAGCTGACAAAGTTGCTCCCATCGGCACCGAACTGCTCAGAAACCAGTCACTGGTGTGATTCATGAATCGGATGTTCCTCTACCAGTCCATCTCCTCAACAGGCACAGCCCAAGAGATGTGCTGAGACAAGTCACCCCAAAATGCTTTCTCACCCTGAGACAGGAGGTAGCTGGCATAAAGCCATTTTGGGGGAGTGAGCAGATTGAAACGTGAACACATCAACAGTGTGGAGGTATTTTCAATGATGGACAAGCCCGCTAGCAGTGATGAAGCTGACCAAAGAGGCTTTCAAGTCCTCAGTGACACCTAAAATTTAATTTTGGCAAATAAAGTTGCAGTCCTTCTGCCTTTTCATATGCAAATCTGAGCTGCTGTGGAGGAATACCATGATCCAGCCCTGTAATTCCATCAAAACGTAATAACAAATTACAGGCTCTTGTATCAGTTTGCCATTCTCCAAGTGATTGCAGAGATACACTCTAAGCTGATGAATTATTTAAAAGCAATGCAGCACATTTCAGAAAATGAATTTGATTAAGCGGCAAGATATTATGAAGAAAACTGAGACAAAAGGATCTATTTTCATAAAATACAGCATGCTTCCTGTCTGGTGATAATTTTGAGTAAACAGATGAATTATTAGATAGACTGACAGATTGTCCACAAGGAAGACATATTTACACAGGAAACTAATAGAAAATGGAGAATGGTCTTGCTAAGCAAGACATAACGCCCTCTCTCCACGCCAATTGTGAACCAGCCAATGAAAAGGAAAGAGCACATGGGGCTTTTTTTAGGTTCAAACTTTTCTTCTTTCCAAAGCCCTGCACCGTGGGGTGTATGGGCAAGTTTTTCCTAAAGTGCTACTGATGCGTCACTTTGTAGATGTCACTGAAGTTCACAGGGTCTGCCTAAATCTCTGTACAAAACACATTCTAGATTGTCATGGTTTTCCTGGCTTATCACAATATGTAGAGCTTTATAGGCAGAAGCCAGGTCCTGTACCAGACGAGATCTGGAAGAGGTGTTTGAAGACATGAATGTCCAGGAGCTTCTCTGGTTTTTTACCAACAAAGTCAGCTTCTCTGCAAACCTTGTCTTGAGAACATTCTTAGGCACGCAGGCTACTACTACACTACTGCGTGAAATACATAACCTATCTTCGCACTGAAAATGGAAAATTGCTCTCACATATTGCCTTATTATTGTTATGTACTGATGTTCTTTCTTTCTCTTTATTTCTACTGAAAGACATCAATATCATTTATTTGCATATTTGCTCCACTGAAATCACAAAGAAGCTCTTATTTAATTGCAATGCATATCATCATATTCACCTAATATAGTATAAATTCCCCCGCTGTTTCAATTGGACATCTGTCTTAAACTGTTGTGGTGGGGAGTAAACAGGGTATTTCATCTTAGAAATGGCCCTGTTGAATGATACGTGAACGTTCACTTAATTTCCATCTTCTCTTCCATGGTATTTCTTTCCTTTGTTTTTTATTTTCCTTAATAAAAAGTCAAATTTAATATTTAAATTCATAAAAGTGAAAAAAATGGTTAATAAAACAGTCTGTGATTTTCCTTCCCTCTCTCTCTCTCCTTCTTCTCCCCTCCCTTCCTCTCCCCTCCAACACTGGATGAAAGATTTGCATTAGAGGATAGCACTCCTGGCCCAAGTCTAGCCTGGATATTGACTGCTGGCATTTTGCTTCTATATGGATTCATCGCTATTGATTTTTGTTCCAGCTTTAAAATATGGGCATGTATCACTTTCCCAGCGTCAGCCTCACACAGACTTTCTAGCTCTCCCACGGCTAATAGCTGAGCTCCTTGCATCTGTGAGCACAACCACCATCCCAGCAGGCCTGGGGGCAGGAAGCCCAACGCCAGCTCAAGGGGGGTGTACGTGCGCCCCGGGCTGCAGAGGCTCCTGAAGGCACAGTCCTGGATGGGAAGGATGAACTAGTGCCCACCAGACTCCACACTGCTATGGGGGGCTGCCTCCTTCCAGCCACTTTGCAGTGCAGATGTGCAGAGTCTCTTCTGTACGGTCGTACAGCCTGAAGCTTGCGGTGGAGGAGAGAAGCAACCCCAGATATGTATGTCTTATACTAATATCCTGACTACTGGGCTATATAGGATGAGGGGTAACTGTTTTAAACTACAAGAGGGGAGGCGTAGATTAGATATTAGGATGAAATTCTTCACTGTGAGGGAGGTGAGACACTGGAAGAGGTTGCCCAGAGAAGTTGTGGATGCCCCATCCCTGGAAGTGTTCAAGGCCAGGCTGGATGGGGCTTTGAGCAACCTGGTCTAGTGGGAGGTGTCCCTGCGCATGGCAGGGGGGTTGGAACAGGATGATCTTTAAGGTCCCTTCCAACCCAACCCATTCTATGATTCTATGATATCCCCTTCTTTCTGAATCACAGGCCAATTCTAAAATACAGAAAGAAAAAAGAAAAAAGGCAACTACTGAGGTTTCTCATGGGAGCCAGATGCCCTAAAATACGGACAACTGTCCAACGGATTTCTTGAACAGTCACATGGTAACCTGCTCTTGCAAAAGTGCTCTGAGACAGATAAAGAGGAGGAACATTTGGGTTTTTTGACAGAAGTGGCAAAAAAAAAGAATTTATACAGTTTTAGCAAAAGGATGATGAAGAACCTCCCACGGATTTCTGTTTCCCAGTTGCAGAGGAGTACACAGTAGAAACATATTGCCAACTTTTTATTCCATATAAAAACAATAAAAATGTTAATGTTAAGAAACAGAAACTAAGATAGTGTAACAACAGTTTATTTCAGAGATACTGGGAGTGAAACCAGTTACCCTTATCTTGAACAAAGCACCCTTTTGGAGGAAAATACTTGTTTATTTAGACTGAAAACAGATGCCAGTCAATACGCTGACTGCTAAGCAACAGGCAGTGTAAGCTCGGATTCACCAAAGTGGTCTCAATTTCCAAGTAGTGGTAACAGTAAGTGCTTAGCATCTCTGCAAAACTGCCTCTCTCTAATCCAATCATAGAATCATAGAATTGTCTAGGTTGGAAGGGACCTTTAAGATCATCTAGTCCAACCATCAACCTAACTCTGATAAAAAAAAACAACCCATCACTAAATACCCCACATCAGAGGCACCTGAGACACCTGTGTTCTTTAACTTATCTGCAGTCCAATCCTCCCCACCCACACACACATATATAAAATGGAAATAACAATTTAAACCTATCTACATAAATACAGCTCTTTGAAATGCACTAATGTATGTTATTACCTGAATCAGGAGAGCTCTTAGGCACAGCACAGGTTCACATCCCAGTTCCATGGGGAGAAGAGTTTTAAAGTTTGGGTACAATATCAGGTAGCGCTGAGGGGATTATTACAGACAGAGAGGAGAGGAAATTGAGGTTAAGAATGGTCCAGGAGGGAAAAGGGAAAGCATATGGAAAACAAGTCAAGAAAAAGAAAGCTCCAAGAACACAGTTACTTTAGGCAGCAGTTTAAGTTTCTCAGTTTTGAAAATGGAAATAACACCTACTTATCACCAAGAGGTGGGCTGGTAATTCATGTTGAAAAGTGCTCAGAGATTCTTGGAAGAAAGGTACTGTTGGAAATGTAAAGTGTCATCCCTGAAGCATTTGTTTTTATGCCACAGTGTGATTGCGGACTTCAAAACTGCTACTAAAAAGTGATGTAGAGGGAAAACAGCAATAATGAATACTTGGCTAACCCCAGTATTTCTACCCGTGATACCATCAATAGACAAATACTGGTGGGAAGAATGGGTAAGAAAATAATCTTAGGTGGGTATTTTATTAGGTCTCTCACCTGGAAAAGCTAGTTTGCTAAGTGTACAGCTTCAGGTGGCATAATCAGTTTAGAAATTTGTGTTTACTCTTGTTTTTTTTCCCCCTGGGAAACTGTAACCAAGCTGCCAGAGTGATGAAACCACCACCGAGGAAGTCAGCAAAAGAAAGAGGTAGACTTCCATGTTCTCCTAGTTCATGACAGTTATGCTCAGTTAGCCCCATACCTTCGCTACAGGGCCAGAAGGAATTTACCTTAAACCAGTTTTCTGCCCACTTACTGTGTTACTGCATGTGCCTTCAAATCCTGCAGTCACATTATTTGCCCACTCTCAGCCTTGCGCCTTTAATGTCGGTCCATAACTCAGTTCCTTGGGCTGCCGGCAATCAGTGCTTTAGAGAAGGGAGGAGCACGGAGATGCACCCAACGCCTTTCCATCTTGGTCCATCTCTGTGCCTCTCTGAGATTTTCTGCTCAGGTTGACAGCATGTCTCAGTCTCTTTCCAGGTTGTTAATGACTTGCAAAGCTGAGAGAATGGTTGTTGGCATTCCCTTTACTTCACGTCTTCTGCCTGCAAGTGCTAAGGAAAGACAGAAAAATTTAAGATACATTCAGACCATAAGGACAAAGAGCTTTAGAAACTGAAGTCAGGTCTTTTTACTTCTCTCCTTGTAAGGTAGGCATTCTATCAAGAACTGGATTATTCTACCCCAGAGCCAGACTGTTTTACTCCAGTTTATTTAATTCTATATGAAGAAGAGCTGGAGATAGCACTGCCTTCCCTGTACCCTATGCTATACATTGCATTCCTGATGCATTTATGGAACCAAGCCCAGGCCAGCTCTATGAATGAATCCTAGAGAAGTCAGACCTGTTCTGCCAGTCGGAAACCCACTGCTATTAGCACAGCAGACTATTGGATACGTGTGTGGTGACACCCTTCCCTAAAGACATCCTTCAAGGAAGTGTATGAAAGGGAGCACATCCAAGGAAACCTTGCCAGCACAGCTGCTTGCCACTAAGCCTTGCAACCAGGAAGATTTACTGGATATAGATTCACTGAAAAACACGTTCTTGTGCTTGTCCCAGTAGTTCTGTTTTAGGTTCCTGTCCTAGTCTGTGTGCATCTCCCTTGACCAAAAAAATATCTGTGGAGAAATGTACGTAGCTTGGTTGTTTCCATTTCTCAAGACCGGTACTCAACTCCAATCTGGAGTTGCATGCTCCACAGCATGTTTTGGAGGTGGAGAAGGAAACAAATCCAACTTTTGAAGTGTGACACTTTGCAGACATTAGGGATTTTTTCCCTCCTATAACATAAAAGCAGCCCTTAAAACACTCACGCACAGCAATGAAGACATCTGCTCACCTTGCCACATCATGAAATCCAACAACAAAATAATGTCCACTCCTCTTACAAAATTTGGCAGCGCCTGTAGTGCCTCTTTCTCCTCCTTTTCTCATTTAATGCACATTGGCTAATTATCTCCAGGGCTCTATCAACACCTTCTTTTGTCTTTGCAGAACACTCCAGGTAAGCATATGCCCCAATGCTGGCAGCTAAAGCTTTTCCTTCTGTGGTGTTAATTGGCTGGTTGCCTGGAGTAGTTAGTTTCTTCTTAATACCTTCCTCACCCCTTAGCTCTATCTTGGTAGCCACCAGAATAATAGGTACAGTGGGGCAGAACATTTTGATTTCTGGAACCCAAAAATCAAGGATGTTTTGCTGTGAGTCAGGCCTGTCCACGGAGAAGCACATTAAGATAACGTCGGTGTCCCTGTAGAACACAGAGCGGAGATTTCGGTAACTGAATTCGTTCTTCCCTGCCACATCGAAGAGAATTAATTTCATCTCCTTCCCGTCTACCTCCGTGTCGGTGGTGTAAGCGTCAAACAGAGTTGGCTCGTAGGGCTGGGGAAGCTCTTGGTGACGCAGAGCAGAGAGGAGGCATGTCTTACCACAGCGGTCGTCTCCGACTACAGTTAGCTTTCTCCTGAGTGCAGCCATCCCTTGAAAGCCAAGATGAAGTACAAAATGGAAAAATGGATTAGTTTTAGGCTTTTGTGGAGGGTAAAAACAAAAGAGGAGAGAAATCCCATAGTTGGGAATTCTTCCTCTTACCTCCTTTTTGTTCTCCATACTCCTGTCTTACCTTCATTCCCTATTTTTTCCCCTTTTAATTTCTCTGCTATCAGAATATTCTGAAATTGTGAGTACCTTGCTCTTGACTGTTATTATAGATCAAAAAATGAAGGTATAAACCAAGTCTGGATCTAACTAAAACTCCTGCAGTGCCCTATATTTCTGTTTTATCATCTCAGAGATTCTTTATGATCAGTGTTCAGCCCATAACAGATTTCATTTTCTAGACTGAATGACTTAATTTTGTGAGTGAGATGGAGTATAAAACACTATGCTGAACAACTAAACAAATTGGTTTTATTGACTACATTTTTCCTGCCACGGTCTGCCAGTAGAATTCTACCAATGGCGACAGCTACCCTGTGTAAGTCCATGCTGCTTTTCCTCATACATCTGTTGTCATGTGGGAGTTAAGAAAGTGTTCTCAGTCCTCGTATATTCACTATTAATTTATAGGAGACAGAAGTTTGTCAGACTTACAGGACAGTAATTTCCACTTCAACCTTCTTCTCTTTCTTGATGTTCAGTATTAGATTGGTTTCTTCTAATATTGTTGCTGCTTCAGCTTCCTTAAGGCACTGGTTCCCCTGCAGAGAGAACCTACCACCGCTCTTCAAAGACTATCATGATGACCACAGTATTTAAAGGAATAGGTTGCTGTTTCTTAATATAGCCAACCAATCTACAAAGGGAACCTGATGACATCATTGTTTTTTAAGGAAACCTACTTTATTGGCAATAAAGTGGAAGTTGCACAATTCATTAACAAATCATAGCATGTTTACTTTAGAAATTTCCTCGTTCCTATTGCAAAAGAGTCATCCTGCGTGAGCATTTCAGTCCTGAGTGTGTCAAACTACTTGGGGGCGGGGGGAAGGCTGACAGTACAGAGTGTAAAGCAGCAGCAGACCTGCCAGACAGACCCTCAAGACACCCCTTTCCCGATCTGCTGAGGCATTGTAGGGAAAGGAATTGCAGAATCAAAGAATGGATGAGGTGGGATCATCTAGTCCACCCTACCCTGCTCAGAGAAGGGTCAACTGAAGCAGGCTGCTCAGAAATGTGTCCAGTTGGGTTTTGGAGTCTCCACAGCCTCTCTGGGCAGCCTTTTCCAGTGTTTGATCATCCTCAAAGTAGTGAAATGAAGTCTACCAACTGGAGAATCTAAAGAGAGAGAACTGGGCAGTGTTAAGGATATTAGCCTGAAGACCAGAAATTGAGACTGAATTCCCTGCTATCCTGTTGGCATCGGACAAGTCATTTCTACTCTCTCTGTCTCAATTTTCCTGGTAGACAAAGACTGCAAGGTGTCTGCAACCACTAAAAATCAAGAACAAAGGAAACCGGAGGTGGATTAATTTGGTCTCTGCAGAAAGAACTGTTTCCAAAGGCATTTCTGGGGATGCAGACACATTAACTGCTGATGAGTAATTATGTGGTCAGCCCATTTATTTCATACAGCTACAGAAGAGTTCTTCAACCGAAATGATGGCTTTTAGGTCTAAAATTTTTTGCTTAAGGATGAGGAACTTGTTTTTGTTCAATTTGAAGTTAGCTGAAGACCTAAGGCCACTTCAGTTTTCTGTGGTGGTCTAATTTTACCCTACCAGACCATATCTCCTGAGTATGAATCTGATAGTCTGGCCATGGGAACTTGACAAAATTAAAGTCGTCAGCTTCTGACTTGCCCCACTTATTCCCTGGAAAAGCGATGCCAGTGGGTCCCATACAGCATTTCTTGTGTGGGATGATGTGCTTTTACATGCGCTGCACTTAGTCTAAACCTCTGTATGAAAATACGCAGGTCTTTTTCACCTTCTCTTTCTGTGCCTTGGCATTCCAGTTTCTAGATCTGGCTTCTCTGCTGAGAGCACTGATCACAAGGGGATCTGAGAGTTAAATTCTGTTCTCTTCAGGGACATCGGAAAGCAAGGGACCTGCTGTGACACGCCACAAGTGGTCTAATTCCTGTACATCCCAGAAACTCTTAACAGCTCAGAGAGACAGACACTTACCGTTTCTGCCTGTCCTCCCACAGCCACTCAGAGCTTTTTAGCACTAGCCTGTAAACTGCTCATATTTAGCTGGCTCTTGCTTTCCTTACTTCACCGAGGGGCTTTGCCTGCATGAGGACTGCAGGATGCTTGTTGCTAGCCTTAGGAGTCGGTGTGCGGGACTCAGTATGCCATTACTGGCACATACGGCTCCCTCAGCACGTTAAGCCACAGCAGGCAATGTACTTACTTGCCTACTTATTGACAAAAAGGAGAAAAATTACCTTCCCCACTGAGCTTCCACGCTTTTGGTACAGATTTATGCTTGAACACAAATTATCTGAGTTACAGACATGCCCTTTAGAAAATCTGTTTAGCAAAAAGAGGGGGGAAGGGGGAACATAATCTGGAAACAATCTCCAGTAATTGACTGGAATTGTCTTCTCAGCAACAAAAAATGCCAATTGGATTAAATCAAGTAAAAAACAAAAGACTGAGTTTTAATCTCAAAACCACCAGCACAAGCAATGAAAGCTATGAAGTGGTGTCTTCTTTCTCCTCCTTCATACTTTCTTCATCAATCATACAGATGTATGTGGTGCAGCAGAACTAATGCTCTGCTTAGAGAGTGCACATTTGGGGATTACTGGAAGTGAAGTTTCAGCTTTCTATAAGAAGCCCAGTTTAGCATATTATGCAGATTTGATCAGAAGATATAAAAGTTACGACATAAAGTTCAAATTCACCCCTGAAATATGTGAGCTGGCCACATTCCCTGGTGCCTTCTGAACCACGACCATGCTTGAATACAGAATCGGTCCTGTACAAAATTCCCTGAGGAGAGGAAAAAGCCACCTCATCCCAGAGCCTCTTTTCATTATTTTCTTTCCAGGTTTTCTGCCTCTGCTCCCAGGGACCACCCCAAGAAGGAAGCACAGGCACTTCCACAGATTATTATCCAGTGTGCTCATTTGCAGTACTCTTTCTGTTGTGCTCGCAGCACTGCCATGCTGGTCAGATTCCCGTTTTCCCTGATGCACCGACCCAAGCAAGAAGAGAAGAGGATTCCTGTGTACAGCTCTACCCCTGATTTCCACTGTTCTTGAGGCTGGTTCACTCCATTCTTTCATGTATGGGCTGAAAAAAGAATGTTTCAGAGAAGCAAATATACCTAACTGGGAAGATAATATAAATTAGGGGTCTTTTCACTCCCACTTGGACAGCTCAGGGCAGGTACCACATAGTGCACTGATATTTACGGGCTAAATCCACTGCAGGAGAAAGGTGGCATGTAGCAAATTTACACTAAGTATGAAACCCAGGCCATGATCAAGTTCCAGATATTTCACATTTAAGTATAAATGTGTGATAACCACAGTGACTTAGATGTTCCCTGCAGGAGCGTACCCTAGGACAGTGAAAAGAGTGCAGTCTCAGCCTGAGTGAGTGACAGGGCTGGGTCTCCCGACATAAAGCCTCTGAAAAAAATAAATAAAGCATTTGAAACCTTAGGTCAAGGAATTACATAGACTTTGCTTCAGTCTTTCTCTCAAGGTGAGAAATGAAACATCAGGCCCTTTGCCTTCAGCGTAACTGTGTGGAAGACGCTAGATGCAGACGCAAGACTTCACTAGAAAATTAAGTAATTATGGCCCAGACCGTAACTGGGTGATGGAACTATATCTGTGCTGTTCAATTACAAGAAGAGTCCCTGCTATGGGTTTGACTTGGGTTGGTTGGACCTTTGCAGAGTATTTCCTTAGGACAGTCCAGGACCAGTAGACAGTTTGGATGTGGCCACTCCGCTTTGAATTCTAGGAGTTGAAGAGGATGAACATGGGCCACTTATTTTGCTTTCTCCACGCCGAGGCACAGGGATAATTGCTAGCAGCACTCTGGGTGAATAACAGAGCCGTGTGCTTTGAAATGAATTTCTCTATTTCCCTGCCTTTCATGGCACAGCACAGATCAACATAATTGCTCATTTGGATGATTCTTTTTTCTATGTAATGAAGTGCTTTGCTCATGAAAAGACAAAACCAAAGATCCAGGCATGACTCTTTGTGCCACCCAAGAGTCAAACAAAAACGGATTCAAAAGCATATTTAAGCAGCACCTCTCACCATCTCTAAAAGCAGTTGCAGCTTTTCCTGCTGCCACCCCAGAGGTGGAGCTTTCCAGCTCTGGAGCCGGGAGGAAGGCGGTGTCCAGGCCGGCGGGGCCGCCGCAAGGTGGCTCTGAACTCCAGTGAAAAACCCACCGGCAGTTTTAACGTCGCTGAAGAGCTTCAAAGAGACAACAGCAAATGTACTTAGAATCCTTACGTTATACAGCAAACTATCTCTATCTGCCTAACAGAACGGCTCCACACGCTTGTGAGTATAGTTATAGAGAAAATAACTACAAGCTGCCAGTGCTCCATCGGCAGGAGGACGTGCCAGCATGGGGAAGACTTCCACATAGATGACGCTTTTTCATTTCATGAGGAATTTAAAACTGTGAGCAGTGACAACACATGTAAAGGGACGATGCAGATCAGAAATTTAGCCCGTTAAAAGGCCACAGGCACTGTTGAATGCTGACGCCTATGACTACACCTTATTTCTGGGTTTTTTCAACCATCAGTTTGAATTTATTTTGTTCACTTCATGTAAAATATGCTGTGCAAACTATGTAAGATCAAGGTACAAATGCATCCATCACCGTCCAGGGACATGCTCTTTTGACAGGGAGAAATGGGAATTACAAAAATCTCACAGAAGATGAATTATATTTCCGTGTCTAGGATCAAGTGAACCATGAGTGAACCGTTTGCCCTATCGACGCACACTTCTGTAAGTCTGCTGCAAGTAACTCGTCAGGCAATTCGATACACTCAGTGATGCATTCTGTCTTCAAGTGGATATTTTTAAACACCATTTTTAATAACAATCACATTGTTCAAACCAGTTATTTTTGGTTTATTCACTAGTGCCAGTGCTGCCTGGCAAAAGAGGACACTTGGCATCCAACCCTGAGAGGCAGTAGCCACGGGACATCGTTTAGGTGGAAATGCTCACAGGGAAGAAGCTTGAGACAACACCCAGTTAAACAGCAATAGCTGCAACGGGGACGTAGTGAACGGCTACCAGGAACTTCACACTGTGAGACTTTACAATGCACGGCTTTATTAACACACCCAGCGCGAGCCAGCTGTTTATGTTAAGGTACTTACACCCTGTTCTCCAAGCAGCCTGAAAGTCCAGTCTTTTGCACTCATTTATTTTCCACACTCAATTTTTTCATTACTGTGACTTCCGATCTCTCTGCAAACTGAGACCAAAAGGGCATTTCAGTTCAAGTCTGCTACTTCTCCCCGTTTATAATTCCTCCGTTCCCTTTTGGCCATAAAGCTGGCAGGAGAGAGACTAAAACATGATGAATTTTTTCCTTTAAGGAGGGGAAGTGGTCGAGTCCTGCGTTTTTCCAGTTAATATCCAGCGAAGGCTTTTGTTTTATTTAACTGCCTGCAATACTCTCGGTTCCACTTTGCTTGGGCTGTAAAGCCTGTCTCTGGGAGGCAACGATTTTCCCTTTTCTCCCGAGGTTGCTCGGCAGCTCCCTAAGACCCCAGCCGCGGGGATGGCAGTGGCACAACCGGGGCCACGGCAGGGACCTGCCCTGCCGCGAAGCCGCCACCCCGGGGCCGGGAGGGCGGCACGGAGCGGGGCAGGGTGTGTGGGGGCTCCTCCAGGGGCACGCCTCGGCCGGGGAACCCGCCCCGGCCTCCTTCGGGGATGCGGCACCCGCTGCCCGCCGAGCGCCGTGAGCCTCCCGCGGTGCCCGCCTCATAGCCCGGCC
>KZ509405.1:21698-31698 GCA_002844005.1 Limosa lapponica baueri | reverse complement strand
AATCATCAATATCCAGGTGCTTAGCATTACTTAGGAATAAAGCAATTAGGATTCAAAGGGAATAATTATCAGATTTAACAAAGAGGCCATTTAATGTTTGTCACCATGTCATTACTCCTATTTAATGGCAGGGGAACACTAAGGAGTTAAAATGCATTGTGAGCGCGGATTAGATAGTACAGTGAAACAAGTCACAACAGTTATAATTAAAAAGTGGGTAATTGCCACAGTTACTGCACAATGACATCGAAGATGCTGTTGCTTGCCCCTATGCTTTCAACAGGAAGTAACAGGCAATTGTGTGTGGAACCTGCTGAAAATACATTAAATGATAAATACCGTTGATGGAAAATGCATGAATGATGCAATTAGTGGGAACTGCTGCCCCAGCTTTGTCATGGTCATTTGGGCCTGTCAGCTAATTAAAAGTTTTTCTGATTTCTTTCTATTCTTAACCTCTCCAACCCTTACACATCATGTTGTCTTCAGTCTGCTCACACCAACGATTCCCAGAGGAGCCAAGACCTATCCTGGTCTCCAGATACTCTTTGGAATCCAGTGGAAACGCACAGCATTCGGTGAAATACCCATGCAGGCTGCAGGAGAAGAGTGAAATCCACCTCTTATTGGAAGTTAAATGTGGAACTGAGGGTTTCCAAAAGTAAACGAAGAAAACTTGGTGAAACTAATGCTCCATTTCCAGATGTGAGAGCTGTCGAATAGAAAATTTGCTAATCGTGAAGAAACACCCTAATCCTGCTAACTCTTTTAAGTGACTGTCAAAGAGGAGAGACCTCTCTTTCTCTTGGAGGAATCAGAGGGCTAAAAATATAAAAATGAAACTGCTACCAATGGGCCAAAAGCAAACAGAGAACAGAATTTAGTGCCCTAATGATAGGGAAAGTAATTGCTGCTGAATCAAATTTCTCTCTTTATAAGATTTCAAAAACCACTAAGTACACATTACCCAGTGATGTGTGCATTCTTGGAGAAAGCTGCTGTGAATCTTCAAGGCAGCCCAGGCTTAAGTGATGTGCAAAGAACCTATGGTAATGATGATGGCATTAAAAGGTTCAGAGAACCAGTATTAATAGCTAGAAGCAAGATGAAGCACTAGTTTTCTGCACGGGATCACAGGCAAAAACACAAAGAAGAAAAGAGAATGTGAATTTTAAGAACAGCTGAAAACAGCAGGTGAACTCTTCTGTCTACAGTCACAAGGAAAATAGGAAGGGGCGTGAAAAACAACGACGAGCCGAAACTAAAATTCTGTGTGAATTAAAATTCCATCAAATAACCCCATCTGCTGAGCAAACATAGTAAACTCGAGACCCTGCTCAGCATTTGATGCCCACAAGATGGTATAATTACATTATATAGAGACAGGTATCCCACAGCTGAGAGGGTTCTTCAGCATATCCTAGAACCACGCGATCGTTCTGACATTAAAAACCACTTGGTTTAGAACAAGGTAACTGAATTTAAAGTGAGTGGATCCTTTTGTTCAGAAATGAAGCTATCTTATTTTGACAAATCTAACAATCTTTGCAAATACAAGTCCAGTTTGAGCACTACATAAAGAAGATAAACTGTAGTTCGAATATTTTCATCTTTTGTGATTTAGCATTATTTTCAAGTGCTCCATTTCAAACCTTTCGTAAAAGCAAAGACTGCATTTTATAAAGAACAGTATTTTGCAAAATTGTCGGGGTTTGTACCTTTTTGGTACAAACCTAAACAACAGTGGATGCAAGGACAGGAAAGTGAAATCCCTCCTAAACTTGCATGGACCAGTGAAACTCATCGGGTTGATTGCCCTGTCTGGCAGGAGTAAAGAGAAACACAAATGAGAATCTTAAAAGTGCTATTTGCTATTATGGTTTCACTGGTTCCCTGCCTTAGCAAACAGCCAGCATATTCTTTAAAAGTGAGGATCTTCCTAATGTTGACATTGTCCTTTAAACAAACACGTGGGACAGAAGGGATGGGCTTTACCAAAGGAAATAGTTACCAGCTCTGTAATCATCAGTGAAAACAGGTAAGTATTTGAATCTAAGGGACCCCAGTAAGACTTCTTCTGAAGTGCGTTTTGGGGACTGGGTCCCACCGAGAAGAAATGACACGCCAGCAGTGGAATTCACCAGGAGCAGACTCCAAGTATGGGATAGTGAGTCATCGGGGAACTGGCTTCAGAAAATCCTTCCCGCAAGGAACGGTGCAGAGCAACTGTCCTGCTGGCTGAGAAGGCACGTGCTGCTCGAGGAACCGCTGCCCAAGAAAGCCCTGCTCGGGAGCCCGCGCCCGAAAAGATACTTCTCAAACAATTCTTAGCATCAAATGCGAATGCGAACTATCAGACAAAGCAGGGTAGAGAAGAAAACAGAAATGGGTTAATTACGTGCAGAAAATACTCGTGTTGAGCACATACTGGAGAACATCTGAGTATATTACTGGGGTTTTTTATGATGAATGATTAAAATAATCTATTTTTTTTCCCATTCACTATGACTGTTCCATTATGTATCATTAGGGAATTGAGATTTATGCATGCGAGTATTTGCCAAGCAACAAAAAGGGGGTGTAGGGGCTATTTAGCATACTGCAGAAGAAAAAGTTAACGATAAGATTCTACTGCTGGTTTACACAGTGGGCTTTGCCCACAACGGGCTAATTAACCTTAAAAAGATGCAAGATGAAAGGGGGTAAAAATCCATCTCAATTGGCAGTGCACTGTGTATGCTCTGGTACTAAAAATCTAAATTTATCTCAAAGAAGAGATATTTGGTGGAAATTAGAAAACCTGAAAATTGAATTAGTATGGACCAGTTTGCCTGCAATAATACCTTTTGTATTATTAACAGGACAATTTACAGACTCTGAGGCTGCACTGACACTAGCAAGTTAAACAGTACCAGGGAACATTTCCCCGAAGCTGAAGCTAAACCACCTCTAAAGTTAAACAGCAAAAAAGGCCACTGGCACCGGTTTGGCCCAGGCCAACCAGCATCGTGCTGAACAACTCCTGGGCACGGCTGAGGGGCTGTCACGGGTCCATGGCCAGTCCCGAGACTCACTCTGCCTGGGAACTTCCTGGGCTTGAGAGTAAAAGGATCTAACAGTATGTTTCCAAGCAAATTCCATTTAGTTGTATAGACAAAGCCTGGGGTTTCTGGAGCCCATTTTACCTGAAGGTCAACCTAACCATAGCTATTTACTGAAGTTATCTGGAGAAACCATATCTATAATTTTAATGAAGAACGACCAGCCATTTTTGGACCTGGACACTGAATGCCATTAAGAAGGAAATACAGCAACTTTATACTTCCTTTATATGCACTCTCTGTGCCAATAACTGTTTGACAAAAGCAAGAGGGCACTCAGCCAGGGACTCCATTGTGGAAAGAAAGCCATTCTGATCCAACGAAGAGAACAACAAGATGCTTTGACCACCACTTAGGGAAACAGCAGCGTGATCACCATCAATCAAAGCAGAGCTAGGTAGCAGAGAGCACGTTGCTACAGTCTTAGTGCCTCTAACAACACCGGTGATTAAGCTCCTACCTTACTTGGCAAAGCGAGCTGCTTTCTAAATCAAGGTTTAGAGATCAACAGCAGGTGGAATTACTGGATAAAATGAGGGGAGGGGTCTTAACCAGCTCCCTAACTCTGCTGTGCACGTTTGATATGAATGTGCAAAGTTAGAAGATGAATAGGAGAGCTGCAGTCTGCAAGGCTGCACTCGCAATGAACTCTGACTGCAAATTTGGAGCCCAATACGAGAAAATAAATTAGGTTCATTCTTTGAGGACTAAAAAAATCATTCTGCAGAAAACTTGATTCTCTAACTTCAGTGCAACTTACTGTAAGAGGAAGTTCTTTCCAATGTGAGCTAAAACCAGAGTCAAACCAGTCAGTAACACAGAGTTACATGTTCAGAACTGCCATTACAAATCACCTTCAACAAAAACCTTCTTACTTTAGCAGGCAGTTATTCAGAAATATAATAGAGGGTGTTGGGCATTTTATCTTACATATTTATTCTAAAATAAGCAACAGGTTGGACTGGTCTAAGGGATGGACCAAATGGATAATGAACCGATCATGTGGGAATTACTATTTTGTGCTTCATCAGATGCTACTTTAAATATTTACATGCAAAAAATTTTCATAAAAAACTCTAAACCAAGTTTTGCCTAAAAAAAAAATGCGTAACAATGCTATTGTTACATTGCTTTTGTTACAGAAGCCTCATATGGACTAAAAACATTTCTGTCAATTAGATTTCAACTAAAATTCTTTTTTTTTTTTTTGCAAAATCAGACATAACATCCAGGCTACAGCAAAGATCGAGAGTTGCACTGAGAACACCTCACAGAGTACCCTTTAGCTGCTCACATCAGCCTCACAAGCATGACACCAATGCATAAGAGGCTGCGCTTTAGAAGGGGACGGTGACTAAGCGTGATGATCAAATGAATAAAATGAGAAAATCATCCCCTGATAGACTTACTGTTTGAACTTTGTGGAAATCCGGGTAAGGAGGATGGACCATTCATTCCAGGCAGAAGAACAGGAGGAAGGCCAGGGAGTCCTGGATAAGCTGCTGGCAAACTGATCCCATGAAGAGAACTGCTGTCCATCATGCCTGGCTGCTGCACTGTTAATCCGAGCACATCAGTGGCCTTCTTTATGCGATCCAACTCTTGCTGTGCCATCAGCTGTCTAACCGTCGTGGGAGCTAGATAATCTTTCTCCCGATCTAGCTGACTTCCCACAGTTTCTCTCACTTTTGTAATATGTTGTTTGGAAAAGATATGATCTCTTATGGACAAACGGGCAGAATATTTCACGCCACACAGAGAACATTCCGGCTTTGTGCCGTCAGGCCCAGTCTGATTTATCATGAATGGCTTCCCTATGTTAATTTTGAATTTCTTTTCTTTAGCCCGGGCATTCTGAAACCAGACCTGGACCACACGTTTGGGCAGGCCAATCTCATTCCCTAGCATTTCACATTCCTGCATTGTTGGAGTCCGGTAGTCACTAAAGCAAGCCTTGAGAACTTTAAGCTGAAGGTTACTCATTTGTGTTCGGAAACGTTTGTGGCCTGGCCGATCGCTGTTTTTGGATTTAAAGGGATTGCTAGCTCCAAATGGGTTAGGTGAACTTGGATCAGCTATGCTTGAAGTTTCACTGCGGTCGGCATTATCATCAGGGTCATCAGTAATGTAGTAACTTTGGTCATGGTCACCATCTTTTTCACTGAAATGGATTGAGGGGCTGGTTAGGGAAAAGATAAATTTATCATCGGTATTCTCATTTGTAGGTGTAGTTGCAGCTTTCGGTAGCGTGTCGTTCACAAGTGTTTTTGGTTCTTTGGGAGGTGACGCAGGTTTCGCATCCCCTGAACTGCCAGTCGTGCTTTCCATCTCATTGTTCCCCTCATCCCCTGTTGTGGCATCACTAATTGCTGTATTAATGGATGAAGTCTCATCAAAGTCAGTCTTGTTTTGATCGTACCCGGAGTCAGCAGGAGGGGCATTCAAATTTTCTATGTCCTCACTAGACTCTGCTTTAAAAGAAGAAGGACTTAAGAGGTTCTTCGGTGACATTTCTGCAGTTTTGCTAACAGGGGTTGATACAGTGGAGGCTAATTCATTTTCACTTGATAACTCAGTTTTTGCTAATGACAGTGATGGGTAATCAAAAAATATGTACTTTTGTGGACTTTCGCCTCCATCTTCAGTTGATATCAAAGGACTTGGAGGCAAACTATAACCAGCCTGTTTCCCTTCATTCCAATGTCGAGAGCGAATGTGACTCTCTAGAGCTGATTTTGCTTTAAACAGAGCTCGACAAAAAGGACACCTTTTATGGGACTGGGCTGGACCAACTGCACGGAATTGTCCCTTCCTTTCTCGGGCCCTTGTGTTCTGAAACCAGACTTGTACGACTCTCTTTTTCAGTCCCACTTCACGTGCAATGTGATCTAGCATCTTTCTAGTGGGGTTGGAGTCTAGTAGGTACTTTTCATAGAGTATTTCCAGCTGCTCTGGAGTAATTGTAGTTCTTAAACGTTTATCACGATGTTGATCTTCTCCACTGTTTCCTCCCTCTTTCTCACTACAGTTATTGTCCTCTTTATCATCTAGTTTTCGTTTCAGGGAACCAGAAACTGTCGCAGGGTGTGCTGTATGTGACGAGCCAGTTTGTGGTGGCATCTGAGTAAGAGAACTATTAAGCAACTGTCCAGTCATCAAAGGATTATTGGGGTCAAATATCATATAGGGCATATCCATTGGTCTTTCTAAAAACTGGGAGTGAAGAAATTGGTTTTGGGCTGCTAGGAAATGCATGTGCTGGTGCTCTTGCCAAAGTTCTAGAGTTGGAAAGGCAACTGTACACTGATCGCATTGGTACTGTAATAACTGCGGAGGTAGACTGTTCTGTAGAGAAGTCATTGAAATTGGTAAAGGACTGGAAGGAACTGGCGTGGTTTGTGATGCAGAAGGAGGTCTCCCTACTATCTGTGATTGTTTTTGTTGCTGTGGTTGAGAAGCTGAGGGCTGAGCATCGGAAGAGGTTACTGGAGTAGACTGTACTGGTTTGGCGCTTTGGGAAGTTGTATCGGTTTGCTTAGAGATGGTTTCATTTTGTTTTGGTTTTTCTGTGGACTCTGGTTTAGGAGAAGCCTTCTCAGGTTCTGGTTTGGGTGATGGAACCAAAGGAGTACTTGAACCAGAGCCAGAGCTTGCTGCTGTGACTGCCAGGCTTTTTGATGAGTCATTTTGGCCAGAAACTGTGCAGTTCTTGTACACTGTTTGATCAGAGGCATCCATAGAATCTTCAGTTTGGCTCTCGTCTTGAGCATCGTCATCTTCGTCTTTGTAACACTGCTTTTTCTGGTGGGTGATCAAATCAAAGATCCTGGGAAAAACCACACTGCACTTTTTGCACTGATACTGCATGTTACTAGTTCGAATGTAACGCTCGTTCGTCAGTTCCCTTTTCTCATTGTCTTTAGTTTCAGCTTGATTTTCATAACTTTTTCGAGCTTTTTGTCGTGCATTTTGGAACCATACGACAATAACTCGAGTAGGTAGGTTAAGTACAGTTGAAAGCTGTTCAATTTCATCGTCCTTTGGATACGCATTTGTGTCAAAGAAGTCTTGGAGGACACGAAGCTGGTAGTCAGTAAACCGAGTCCTAGATGATCTCTTGCTGAAAGACGCATCAGACTTGTAAGGTTCTACAGCTGAAGGTTGAGGATCTATTCTGATATCTTCTAATACTGTTATGGGAGGGTTGCTGAAGTTATATGGAGAATCTTTATTTCTCTGCCGTTCTTTAAACAGTGTATTACGAAACCAGTGCTTGATAACTTTCTGAGAAAGACCAGATTTCTCAGCCATTTCTTGGATCTGCTCTTCACTTGGGGAATTGTTAATATCAAAATAAGCCCGCAAGATTTTTAGCTGGTCATCTGTGATTCTCGTACGCGGACGCTTGAACTGAGAGTGCCGCAGGAAATTGGGATCTAACCCCAGCTGCTGCTGGCAAAGCTGGGTAAGATCTGCAGATAAAGTATCCATTGGTGGCAACTGGAGGGCAAGCTGAGGAGGTAACGCGGGATGCTGCACTGGCTGCATCATAATTGGAGGGAAAAGCGGGAGATCAAGGGAAACGGGAAGCTGGACCTGAGGTGGGGCTGATGGTGGCGGTTGCAAAGGAGTGGGAGTTGGGTTTGGAATTTTTCCAGCCCCAGCTGAAGAAGGCTGAGAAGGAGTTGGAGGAGGAGGAGGTGGAGGCGGCGGAGGAGGCGGTGGTGGAGGTGGTGGTGTTTCTGGAGAAGATGGAGAAATCGGATAAAGCTTATCATACGCCTCCCTGTACTGTCGGGCAAATTTTTCTAAAGCTCCATATGGAAAAAACTGTCCATGCACATGTTCTTGATGACTCTTCAGAATAAGAATGTTGGAAAAGAGCTTACTGCAGGTTCCACATTCCAGTTTGTCTGTGTTTTCACCTTCACCAGTCTTGCTTTTTTTCTGCACTTTTTGTCTGTTCTCATTGTATTGGATAACTAACTCAAACCCAAAGTTCTCCAGCAAAGCCTTGGCTGCATTCCCCCTTGCTCCAGAAGCTATTCTGGGCGGTGGAATGGCTGGTTCGGAGGATTTTGGCTTCTTTACATCTTTGTTTTCTTTTAGTCCTTCATTCTCATTAGTAAACTCTTGCTTTGGCTTCTCTTGTTTCTCAGAAACTTCTTCTGACTCTTTATACGATGGCATATCCTTTATCAGCTGGCAGTCTGGACTTACCAAGGTGTTTTGCTCTGCTTTCATCAGCTTGCTACTTTGCTGCTGCTGTTTTTGGGACTGAAGTTGGGGTTGGGTGGATTGATACTGTTGTGCTTGTTGCTGCAGTATTTGGAGCTGGGTTTGGCCGACGTGGTGCTGAGTTTGTATCTGCTGCTTCAGATCTTCCAGCAGTGATCCCGTCATGCCAGCCATCCCAGGCATGCCAAACGTGGCAGAACCCGGCAAGCCCAGATCTGGACTTAAGCTAAATTCCGTCCCAGGTATATAGAATGGGAAAAGGAACTGAGGCTGCTGAAATTGCAGCAATGTTTCTGGCGTCATTGGGAAGTGAGGCAAAAAAGCTGGGTTTAGGAACTGGGGCTGAAAGAATGCAGCTTGCTGTTGCAGCTCATGCTGTAGTTGCATTTGAAGTTGTGCTGGTGACTGGGGTGGGTGATGCGTAGGCTGAGCAGAAATTAATTCAGAAGCTTGCTTTTTATTTAATTCTTTGGCATCTAAATGTGTTTCTTTGCTGTTAACTGCTGGTAAGCTCATAGATTCTAGCATTCCTTGGCCGGGGCTATTAACATTCCCTGCTACGCTATTTCCGCTACTTATATTACCACTTGGTTCTAATTTTGCAGCCCTTGCCTTTGTCTGATGAAGCACAGATCTCATATGGATCTCCAATGTAGAACTTTGGCTATAGGCAACATTACAAATGCTGCACTTGTAGGGTTTGTTGTCAGTGCTGCTGTTGGTTTCTTGAGGGACAGGACTTGACGCTTCCTGCAAAACCTTTTTGAGTTTATGTAGATGGGACACTGAGTTATAGTGGACCAAGAGAATGTTCTTTTGGGTGAAAGACTCTTTACACACTGTACACTTATATGGGCGAGATGGATCTAGAAATTTTTCCATAGTAAAATTTGGCCCTTTTCTAAAAGGTAAGGTCCGCTTTGGTTCTGAGCCCATATCATCTGGAATAGAGCTACTATCGCTTCCAACAGGACTTGCTTTACCTTCCTGGTCCATCTCATAATCTCTTTCTATTTCCTGCTCTAGTGCATGGTCATCTTGTGCCATACTTTCACTTTCTGCCCAGAGTTCCCCATTGACAGGTAAAGACGCACACAGCTGCTGAAGTTCAGCTTCATTGAGTTCAGGGTGTCCTGCTTCCAAGTGTTTTTTTAAAGCCTGGAATGTACGGAAGCTACGTTGGCAAAGGCTACACATGGTAGCTGCCCGAATAGCGTGGTACTGGGAATGTATCTGAAGCTTCTGCATAGTCTTAAAAGCCAAGCTACAATGGTTACACCGGTACTTATAGACGTGGCGGTCAGAAACAGAGAGCTGTTGCTTCTTCTGCTGTTCGTTCAGCTGATCCGTCACCGAGTCAGTGGTCTTCGTATCTTTACTGCTGCTCTTATTCCAATCTGTCGTTTCAGTAGATTCCTTCGGTGGCTTCTGTTCCTCGGTCTTTATTTCCACTCCAGTTTTTGATTCATCGATCCCAGGGGTACTTTTCTCATCCACAGGACCTTCACCTAGTTAAAGAAAGTGAAGTGTCTTTTACACAGGCAAAAGAGAATAGCACATAGTACTAATGTGGTTTTTTTCTCATCAGAAATCAAGAGAGGCACGTGGTACGCCACGTGTTAGCCTGGCGAAGTACAGCTACCCATCCTTGCCCCAGAGAA
>KZ509404.1:0-12283 GCA_002844005.1 Limosa lapponica baueri | reverse complement strand
GTGTTTGAAGGTTGGAATGCAGTATTCAGTGCTGAGAGATGCTTTGTGTATTTAAAAGACGTCAAATTTCTTTGCACTGCTTGCATTCCCGTCAGCTAATATTTCCCTCGCTATCACATACCCCCTTTCTATCAAATATCCACATGACCTTTACAGTGGCTTCTCTCAAAGTTTCTCAAACAGTGATACTGGTTAGCGAAATGCCATTGGAGGTGCTTTGGAAGAAGCTACCAGAGAAGTATGTTGCCTCACGGTTTAGTTGATGAAAGCTCATATTCCTCAAGCCAGTCTCCCAGCCATTGTTTTGTGGAAGTAAGACATGTGCAGACCTGAGCGTATCAACAAGAGCTCTCATCCTGCAATTACGCGCATTCAGATATGGGATTTCTGGTCACCTATGTTAAGATTCCTCAACCTCCATCGGCTGGAGCTGTACTGTACACCAGATGATCATGTGTGATGCAGTGCCTGTGTATCACGTTCTCCATGAAAAAATGCTACTTCTGCATTTGCTAAAAGAGCTGGAGAGCTGTCAAATTTCTTTTCTCCTCAATTTTATCCAGCTAGAAGATAAACCCCAGACCCAGGACAACACTTTGTGAGCCATTAATAATGCACAGAATGTGACAGAACTCTAAAAGACAGTTTCAGCTTGTAGAAAACTGGAGTGAAGCAAAAAAATTCAAAATGTATGTAGACTTCAGAATGCACTTGGCACAGTAATGTCGGAAGGTCATAGCTGTGAAGTCTTCGAGACATCGTGTTTAGGCCAATCAACTCCTCCAGTTCTTCAGCACTGGAACTTGAGAATGCCAGGATGCCACGTGAGCTTCAAAATTGGCAGCAACTGCCATAGGTCTTTCACAACTTTACACCTGAAACTCTGATGTTGTGAGCTCATGAGGTACTAACATCTCACCAGCACTTGCTAGAAGTTGCAGGCATAAAATGCAAGATATCTCTGTAATAAAAGTCTGATGGACTGTTCCCAGGCTGAGCATTCTTAGTCCTTCTCCAGGTACTGCTGTCCCACAGGAATGAACACGAATTATCTTCCTGATAGATACTTTTGTCTTCCAGTGGACTAGAGAGATAACAGGAGCCAGCTCCTGAATACTAGTGGGGAACATTTTGGAAAGACAAATGAAGTGAAAACACTGTAGAGAGATCATGATGAAGAAGAAACTTACTCCTATACTGATGCAGATCCCTAAACCTAGTCTGTGCATTTAAATGTTCTTCATGCTGCTACCTAGGTCCATCAAAAAGGAGAAAAAAAACACTCGTTCTAACAAGATTATACTAATAAGGCAGTATGGAGCACCTCACCTCTCATTCATATGACAGCCACTACCACCTGTGTGCAGAGTGTGCTCCAAACAATCTGTTTAGAGTCTGCTTTTAATTATCTAGTAATTTCTTTTGCAACATAGCAGGCTGTGTTCTGTTCAACAGCTGATCTTTGCTCTGCAATAATCTGTTTTTATGATAATAGATCTTCAAGGTCAACACAGATGGGTAAAAAAAATATTAAAATGGTTTAGAATATGAAGTTAAAAATAAAATGGAGAAGTAAACAACACATTTATTGCAGCTTTGTCTTAGTAGTGTGTAGACACACTTTTTGCCTTGACACTTGCAGGCTGACAGCATCTGTGCCATATTTTCCTCTGCAAGTAGCAAGAGGGGAGGTTGGAATTAATATTTGTTTAGGTCTTTTTTTAAGCTAGCTTTATATTGTACACACCCAACAGGCATGCACAAACTAAAATCCATAAAAACCTTGTTTTTCATCTCCTTTTCCAATGCAAAACCTGAACGTGTTTCAGATTTGTCATCATTTCACATCAGGAGACCAGAATGCTGTGCATGACACTGCTCGATTTGTCAGTAGCAGAGATTGCCAGCTTTTACCAGGGGCAAAACAAGGAGGCTTTAGAGATGAGCTTTCCTCTTGCACCAGCCTAAGTATCAGATTGCATTGTCGAACAATTTAGCATTTTGTTTACCAACACTTTTTACTAAAGGTTGCTCATTTATTGCCTCTCTGTTGTTTTCCCAGGCTAATCTTTTGGGATAGCAAGGACAGCTGGCTTCCTCCTCAGCCATACTGCTCATGTGTCTGGGTGTGAATGGGCTTCTCTGGCTTTATAAAAGCTATCCCGGTTTTTACCATCGCGGTAAAAAACAGACTGCTGTACAGCTGGCTGTCAGCGCAAACTGCATTCTGCTCCTTGCTCTGGAAGGTGGGGAAGTTTCCAGACATGGCACTGCAGGGGTTTTTACGTGTGAAGAATACACTTCCTTAAAGCTACATGCAACAAGTCCACCAGTGTAATTTCCAGCTTAATCCCACCTGCTTCACAGTGATTTTGTTTGCTTGTTTTGTGTTTGACTTTTCTATCATCTGACGTGATTTAAACCCAGATTCTGACGTCCTGGCTCTGGCTGACCAGCCCTTGACTTCATGCGTGGGTCTGTGCTGTTCCTTGCGATAACACAAGTAAAGATCTCACAGGATAGCTCTTACTAGTTAAAGACACCCTCCTCTCACCATAATGCCTCTAAGCAATCCCATGCTACTACTCAGTTTAAAACCCCCGATTTGAACAACACTAAAGCAATGTTCTACTTCCAGGAAAATTCCCACCAAGATCAAAATAATTGATTGTGATTCCTTACTCTCTTCTGCGCAAGAATAGTGAAGAGTTCAATGCAGACTAATTTATGTTGCTTCCTTCAACTGCCTCTGCCTGATGAAAACATGGAAGACCCCTGGAGACCAGAAAAAAGTAGCTGAGAGCAACAAAAAATTTAAAACACAATTATAGCTCCCAGTTCAAACGTATCTATTTCCTTCCTATGCTTCCACTCTATCTGCCCTAGCTAGGTTTCCTACAGGAATAAGGACTTTGGATGTCTCCCTGACCACCCCTGCATGCATTGTCATTTTCAGTTTGACAGGAGGGCCAAAAAGGTGATTACCCACTAGTAGGCGGCTCTGCAGCAGTGAGAAAACACACCACCTCTGCTAAAAGGATTCTGACCATGGAAAGAAGATGATGAAACCAGATCCAGGTGGTGAGAAAACTTTATAAACACTCTTAATTGCAAACAAAGCTTTTGCCAATGGTTGTCTCATCCTCCATATCTATCTACATCCATCGGCTTGGAGAGAAATCCTCAGGAAACCAAGCGATATTAATTAGGCTCTTTGTTGAACTATTCACCTGGCTTGGAGCGCGCTGCCTGTATTTGTCTTAGACTGCAAGTTCCTGGGGACAAGTCCCCACTTTGCTCTTCTTGCACAGCAATAAGCACTGCACAAAACCTCTGGCTATCGTTCCCTTTCTGGGAGATCTGGCACACAACCCAGACAACCCCTGTTTGTTCTGGTATGGCAAAATCAAGCTCCTCACCCCAATTATCACTGAAATTGGGCAGGCTTCAATCGAAGTAGCAGCAGCACAGAATAAAACCTCCTTCTGCACCTGCTAAAGCCAGAGTAACTACAGAAGTCAGAGCTGGGGTTCAGAAGGAAGGTTTTCCTTCAGGGTATCTTTCCAGGCAGTAAGATGACCACAAAAAGCTGCAGAAATGGATGTAAACTTAATGCCTAGACAACAGATTAACTTGTTCATCAGCCATTTCCTGCATGCCATGCTAATTGAAACACTGAAAAAGCATCCTGCTAATTGATGCCTGTATAGTATGTGGTCTCTTAATTGGCTGTTAAGGTTAGAAGAATACTGATTAAGAAACAGGAAAACGATTTGTTACTGTCACGAGCAGCTTCAAGCTTCAGGAAGCTTAAGTGTAGACTGTACCTATACATTTATTTACAGTCTACTACAGCAAACTACCACAAGAAGGGACCAGGGGGAAAAAAAAACAACACAGAAAAAAAGAAAAAACCCCACCCAAACATCCTGCAAAACAGTACTTGTGCCAACACTGACAAACTGCTTAGCATTTCCCACTGCTGAGGTTAAGTGCTGGATGATGTCAGACCAGACCAAGAAGCATTCTGAGGAGACAGAACTTCATCAAGCTGCTTTGTCTTTCTGATTTTAGGAACCAGCCAGAGAGTATCAGAGGAAAATATGTTACTTCAGATGACCAGGTAGCCATGAGACACTGAATCTGGAAAAAAGAACCAAAACCTTCAGTGACAACATCCAGGGAGGACAATTCAGGTCTGCAGGCATAGTTCCCCGTTGCCTTGCTGTTTGTGACTTCCTACCAGCGCTGCTCCACGCGATGCAGTCGGAATGACAATCTCTTGCCTGCTTTTCACAAACATAACTTAAGATCAAACTGAAAAGGCAGTGGTGATTTAGGTCTGCTCCTTGAAGAGCGTTACACACCTATTCCCAAGGCTGCAACGTAAACTCTGCTGATGTCGACAGAAACCAAGGAGTACACTGACGTACGCCTACAACAGTGGGACGCTTCTCTGCCAGCTCTTTTGGTGTATTTCTACCTCTGACATGCTGTCTGTTGCATAAATCTATTCTCACAATAATTAAAATCAGATCCTTGCTTTGCAGTCTCCAGGTTGCATCACACAATGTTTTGCACATTTTTATCCAAACTGTTCAAGGGCGCAGATCAAGAGAGCCATAAAAATGCAGCCTGTGGTCAAGTAATCAGGGCAACGTGAGCAAGAAACTTGTCACTCATCAGAAGAGCAAAGTGCAGCCTGATTTTTCCAGCCTTTATAGTAAGAAGTAATTGCTGTTCTAGCATTTAATGCAAAAACAGTTGTCTTTTCTGGCGGCTAATCCCTGGCAGATGGAGACACAAGTTTGCAGCTTAGTGCATTAGTGATTCTTCATTGTGCTGGTTGTGTGGCAATATCAAATGCAGAGCAAATGAATCACGCATCAGTAGGACAGAAGCAATGAATAACAAAGCAGTCAGATAATGCCTCAGTGGCACCGTTTTCTTTCAGCATATACACACATTCTTGTTAGGGCTTCTGCTCCAGACTTTCCCCCACTGACCGTAGCAAGTTTGCCTTCCTCTCATGTGGTCACATATTTTTCTGAATATTGCAGAACCTGATAGCTGTCAGGTGTCTCCCTTTCTGGAAGAAGCAGGTTTAGTGATGAGTAGGTGTAACAGTTACCAACACCTCATCCCTCTTCAGGGCTGATTAGCCAGTTCAGGCACCTGAAGAAACCCTGTAGTATTAAGAAATCAGGCCAAAGTACTTCTTTCACAGTTTGGGGAGGGCTTTTTTCCTAGAAGTACATTCCAGACCAGGAAAACTGTTCTTCTTTAGGTTCATAACTTGCTCCCACAACAAAGGGGATCTTTGAAAACCGGGTGTGCCTGTTGGTGACATCTGCTGGTAACTAGCACCCAGCCCTGCAGGGGCAGGGAAGGGGATATTCCAAGCTTGCAGGGCCATCCCAGTCCACTCCACAACTAGGTTTGCTCTTGCCTTTGGCATAGCATACAGACAAAGCACTAAGAACTAAGGGTTAAAATAAATCTAGTTATATGTGACTGTTTCCTCTACAGTTCCACATATTCATCTTTAAGTAATGTTTTTATTGAGATTACTCTAGATTTGTGAGTTTAAGAGGATCATGCAAGAGAATTAGTAAATCTGCAGATAAAAAGCTTTCAAAAGAAACCCTTGAAAACACTGCTGCTGAATGACCTTATAAAATCAGAAGGAGCGTAGAGGTCTTTGTGCTCTTACTAGAAAATACTCTCAGTTGCATGGAAGAATAAATATTGGAATAGATTTGAATACAGTTCCTTTTCCACTGATTGCACATGCTTTCACTGGTCACAGACAAGTAGTACGAAGCCAGAGTCAGGAGCAACTCTGTTGTCCCTGTGAAACTTCAGTCACCTCCTTCCATTGTGCTTTAAGTAAACCCCTTTGTATTTGAAGCATAAAAATATATTTTTTGGAAAGAGGCAGCAGCTCCCTTCACCTCCCTTCAGCCTTCCTGTTAGTGGCTGAATGAGTAGGTCTGCTTGGCACTGTGACTCAGGCAAGTAATTATTGGTTTCTGGTTGCTCTGCTATCGATGGCGTCGTATCAGGTTTTGCTGGTGGGGAGCTACTAGTATTTTTCATTTGGACAGTCTGGCCTGTTCTCTTGTTTTAATAAATTCTACCATCCCTTTGGGTGCCCAGAGCATTTTTGAAAAAACTTAATTCAGTAACAGAAAGCTTGACCGGGAAAGTCCTACCGTGCTGGGTAGAATGTGTGGTCAGCCCACAGCGATTCTTGGAAGCAGAAGCACAAGGAAATACAGCTTCAAATCCACACGCTTTCTCCCCTTGAGTTCTGACAGAGCTGTGGCAAGACGAAAATTGTCAAAGTTCACAGCTATCTGTGGAGAGTGAATGATCAGGTGAGGATCAGGCGAGTCTGTTGTCAGGAGTGCATAGACTTGGGAAGTAAGACCAGCCACTGGCTCCTCTCTGGTTTAGGCTCTCGTTGCACACTGCTGCAAGGTGATGGTCCTTCTACCTACAGCAAAGAAAGAGGAAGATCACACCCCATGCATTGCAACATCAGCTTCAAAAGTGAAGTCAGACCCCAACCTTGGGCTCAGCAGGGGGGAGTGCCACCTGAGGAGGGGCTCACCTCCCCCTGTCCCTGCTCCCCCAGCTGCCATGGCAGTGCATCCTCAGGGACAAGGGCACCAGCTTGGCGGTGTGACCCCAGCATGGCCACAGCCAGGCTCTCAGCTGCCCACCAGCCTGTGTATCGGTCTGCGATGCTGAACAAGGACTCTGGGACCCTCTGGGTTGTGCAGCACCTCCTCCTTGCAGGGATGTGCATATAAATATGGTGCTGTTTTATTTCAAGGTGGATGAATGTACGTATGTATGTATCAATCAATCTGTCTGTCTATCTAACTACCTATCTATCTATCTATCTACCTACCTACTGACCTATCTACTTACCTACCAACCTACCTACCTAATTTTTTTTAGTCTGCATCAGAAGGAGCATGGAGCCTTCTACATTCTCCCAGGCCAGCCGATAATACTTTTAGCCAAATTCTCTCCTCCTGTTGATGATGCCATTGTTCTCCAAAAAAAATCTGAGTATGGGCTGAGGCCTGCTCCTGCAGATAGCGCTTCGGAGGCTCTCACCAGGATGCTGCTGTGACCAGGTGGTCCCCTGTAGGAACAAACACAGCCACTTAGATCTTCCATTCCCAGCCCCATGTGCTCTCAACATCATCCTTAGCCTTGGACTGCTGCTTTTTCTTTCTCTCCTGCCCTCTTCACACACAAGCAGTCCTGAGCCAGCACCACGCTGCACAGTTTAGGTGCTTTCCAGAAAGAGGCAAAAGGACAAAGCACCCCTCCTCGAGCCATGACTGGAGATGATGGAGAGTACCAGAGGGATCTTTGAATGTGATGGCTTTGTCTGAGTTTACAGAATATGTCTAGCTACATGGAAAACAGTTGGGATTATGGCACAGCACTACGCATTTCTTAAACCCATAATCTGGCTTGTCTGCAGGAGTGGTTGTAGACACCCTGATTTTGATAATCCTGCTTAACCACAGAACTGGTTTTATATCTTTACTGCTGCCATTCTCCAAAATATGCCACAGAGCTATTCAGATAGCTTTCATTTAGTCTTATTGTAATGTCCTAGCAATGTAATTAGGGTGCTGGGTTAGGTCTGGAGACACAAAGAGGCAGGCCAACAGGGAAAAGCGAAAAAAAAGTGCAAGTACAGATCAGAAAGCCATGAGTGCCTCGGACAGGATCTGCACTTACCATGCCAGAATATTTTGCAACCTGGTCCTGAGCAGTTTTTCTGCACATCAGTGGCTTGTTGGCTTAACGCTGATTTCCACCACGGCTTTACCTTCACTCACAAGGTTACCATGGAAACTTCTATGCCTGAGAAACCGGGAAGACCCAGCTGTAGTACTGGAGAATACATAAATCAGTAAGCAGTGAAATAAGTCAGAAACAAGCAGGAGATTCTGATGTGCACCTTTTCATCAAAGCCATACCTGAATGCATTCCAGGGAGCAAGAAAGGTGCCTTATCCTTGCAGAAGCCAGGAGGTATAGAAAGAGGACATAGGCTAGTTAAGAGGATGCTGTACTAAAACCTAGTGAGCATAAGAAAGATGTAATTTTCTTGCTTGAAAATGTTTGATTATTAGTGTCATCCTAGAGTTTGATAAATAACGAGCTTTCCCCAACTTGTCCCAGGCAATACTTTTGGCTTTCCTAGCCTTGAGGCTGCAATCAACTTCCTTCCTTTCCTAGTAGCATAAATTAGTTTTAACCAGTATCTCATAAGGGAGCAATTCTCCTGTATGTTCCTTCTTCCCCGCTTCTTCCTTTTCTACTTCATGCAGTTCAATAAACCAGAATCTGATTTGCTGGCTTGATCAAATACGTGCACTATGTGGTAGTATTAGGATGCCCTATGTGGTAGTATTTTTTCTAAAAGTGAGAGACACAGCGTTCACAAAGAAGTGGATTCTGCCTCTGTCAGCTGCATAACTGTCAGACACCAGCAGCAGCCCAGAGTAGCTCATAGTCCATGGGTCACAGACAAAAGACTGGGGAACGAGGTATTGCAAAAGTGGACTTTATTGTTTCCCTCCCGCAGTTGTTTACCACTGCACTTAATACCAAAAATTTTTAGTTTCTCCATTTAATAAATATGGTGAAAGACTTTACACGGTCATGTTGATTAAGTCCCTGATGTTCCTAAAAGAATTAAGCTACATAAAGAATTAAGCTACTTGCTTAGGAAAGCAAGCCTTGCCTTCTCTCTCTTCTGAATGCCTGACTCTCACCTACGGCGTCTGTGGCAGCCTTTCTGCTGGCTGGTAGTTGCATGCTCACAGCATCAGCTGTGTTGAGTAAATCTTGGGGGTAAAACTGAGAACTGTGCTCCTTCTTTCCTGAGAACTCAAACCAACCTGCTAAATGAATTGGCTCCAGTTCTCAGTGACCTTCGGGGAGGGGGGGCACAGTTGTGGTCTCGTGCTCCCTACTTAAAGCGTGTGCTTCTTTTGTCAAGGGGAAGGCACCGTGCAACCTTACTCTCAATGATGTCTCCAGAGACTGGAGGTTAAAATCATGGCATTTGTAATTACTCTTCATAGGACATAGCAGACACAGCCTGGGCTTAAGCAAACAGAAAGCAATTACTTCTGTTGCTAACTAGGCCCTTTGATCACTTTATTGCCTAACACATTGTTATTATTATTTTATCAACTGTCCTTAATCCTTTCCTGTGGTGAAGTCTTATTTTCCACTAGTGTGCTTCTGAAAAGAGAGACGCTGTCTTTGCAAAATTTTCTTTTCTTGCTCTGTCTTGTTCGTGGTGTCAAGGTTTCATGGAAGTACTGGAGTTTCCATTAGTCAGGTATTTGCACAGCAAAGCTCCTGTTTGACTTTTATACGCAAGGGAGCGAGAAGCAGAAAATTCCATAGAAGACAGAAAGAAAATGATACCTGGTAATGTGAGAAAGGCAGCTCGCAGGGTTTCATATCGTCAGGAAAGTCAATTTGCAGCAAATCACTGCACCAGAAGAGATATGAGACCAGCGCTGCTTCATACACGGGGCGCCTGCACTCCCCCATTCTCATATATGGCGTTTCAGTCAGTCATTCTTCCTAGGAATGATCCAAACTCAGAGTCATTCTTAGTCTTTTCCCAGAATTTGAAAAGTTTTCATGCTGCCCTCTTCTTTTCTCCCTGTCAAAATACATAGTTTGGGTTTCGATACCAATCAAAACAGGTTTGTAAAACTGCCTGTGTCTAGCCGTTAAACCAGGAAGCTGTTCTCCCAGATCTAGTTAGAAAAATAAATATTTTGGAAAAGGGACTTTGCCTTAGTGCTGTGTGTCAATATGCAGTAACTCCAGAGCACAAGCTTTTGCCTTTTGCTCTCAGGATATCAGTACTGACAAAAACTTACTACGAGATTCAGAGTCCTTATCATGCTGACTATTAGTAGTTGCTAGATATACTTAAAAAGGTAGCAGGAAAAAACACTTTAGGAAATTCAAGATAATCAACATATGACTAATTTTCTAACGCAAGTTACCGAGTCAGATGTTTTATGGAATATTCCTGCTGCCTATAGGGAGACGGATAGAAATAATCCCTTCTATACCACAGAAAGGACACTTCAGAGAATTTCAGCAGAGATTGTCACAGAAGGAGTTTTATGTTCATCATATGCAGAGCTGGAGCGCAATGGGGACCTGGGGATCTCCAGCAGGTCCGCAGGGAACCCTTCCTGACAACATAAATTTGCATGCCCTTAGGCTGCTTTAATTTGCACCAAAGGTTAGATCATTCTCTGAGTCCTGCCTGGCAGATAAAAGGCAGGCTGGAGCCAGGCTGGATGCCCAATATCGGCTTCTAATGATGAAAAAGACTGCTTGCCAAGTAGACTGGAAGGGAGATTGACTAGAAATGGAAAAGGACCACTGTATAAGTAAATTAGATATTGAATAATCTCATTCATTTGTTCTGACAAAGAAAGCTTACAAACGCTGTAGAAGTCCAAATGCTGCTCAATATGTAGCTAATGTTAAAGAGCTGACACTTGTGAAAGGGGTGATGGCGAATACAGAGAACAGCAGTAGTTCTGCAAGAGTAAAGTACCACTTTGAGAAACACTTACAAGAAATAAAACAGGCCCTACAAGAAGAGCCACTGTGCCCTGGAGCTGCTAATGTCAAGGATTTCTATTTAAATATATATTCTTGCACAGCTTCCAAGAGGTGAGAAACGTGCTTCATTTTCTTTCAGCCTCCTTGACATTTTCTGGTACTGTTCTTATGTTACCTACATCATTTTAAACCATTTTAGCTGTAGAAATGATATTTACATGCAGGTTTGCTTCACATAATATTGTCTGCTTCTAACAATATTTCTGTAGCTTAACATTTATTTTAGATTTGCTGGAGCTATACACTTGTTTTACTGTGTGATTGCTTTCACAGTGCTTGAAATGGTGCACGCCTGCCTGTTTTTCAGTCTTGGAGATGACCATGACAGTTGTTCATTGTTCACACTGTGTTAAGCTTTGTTAAAAAGTTTTCAACGGGGAGCAACAAGACCAGCTTTCTGTTTGGCTTATCCTGAAAGTTCTACTCTGAGGACCAAGTGGAAACCTTTGGAGCTGAAAAACAGAGATGGTCCATGAATGCTGAGAGCTCAATGCACAGGTACACATGGGAAGATACCGCAGAAGAACAGTGAGAAGGCAAAGTTACTTTCTTGGCGTGTAGTACTGAGAAGAATATAGCAATATACAGAAGTTCTTCTGGCTCTAAAGAAAGGAAATGGGAAAGCACTCATCTTATAGTTAAATAACCTACAGCTACTGTGATATAAAACTTAAGCACATCCACCACATTCTTTTTTGAACTTTTGCGTCTGAAAGCTGCCTCCTCTTACTCCTGATAAAATCAGTTGTACTGTTAAAAGACATTTTATTAATACCCTTTCACTGTCAAGCCAAAATATTTAATGAGATTTCATTTCAGAACGTAATTTAACACCCTGGATTTTTAAAGAAAGTGATACCTTCCTAAATCCTTCTTAGTGAAAGGAGAGCTCCTTGCTCACGCAGCTAAGCCCTTCTCTGTCTTACTGCCTCCGTCATCTAAATCCAGGTCTGAGCTGCAAGGTAGCAAGTACCTGAAGCCCGTAGGCTGTGACCTTGCTGTTAACAGCTGGTCACATCTGCTTTGTCACTTCTGTTTATTCTAAATTCTGCAATAAAGGGACGAATCTGGAACGGAAATGTAATCTCAACCACACTGGTTAATGGCCTCCCGCTGCTAGAGGTCATCCAGCATTCCAGATAACACCTACTAGCACCGAATTTTTTAATATGCATGTTTTTGTGGACAAGTTAAAAGGGTCAGAGGGTTACACGAGACTGAAAGGAAGAAACTCTATGGCCCAGGAGAAGAGTCGTAATCCATGTCTGCAGCGTTCGGGTCAGAGGCTTGCTGGCCAAGATCCCGAAGAGGTGGCACCTTGCCCCTTCAAGGATTTCATAAAAAGTCCACTTTCTTTCATAATTGGAAACGTGGAGATTAGAAGGACTCATACGTATGCAACTCAAAATGTAAAGCAAAACACCATTCAATGTCAAAAAGTCAATATGTTTTAGAATCGTTGCTACAGGAATCACTTTTCCATTGAATCCTATTGGAATATTACTTCCCCTAGGGTTTTCCTGTAAAAAATAAAAATAAAAATAAAAAAACCCCAAACTTAAAACTAGTGTAAAGCC
>KZ509399.1:11238-27845 GCA_002844005.1 Limosa lapponica baueri | reverse complement strand
GTGAAAGCCAGAGGAGCTATAGCTCATACTCCTTCTGCTAAGTATTTATTCTGGGCTGCTTCGCTCAAAAAGGTGCTCACAAAGCTTTCTCCTTTCACAATCGCTGTGCTGGGACTCAAAATTGTCCAAACAACAATAAGGTATTACAGGATTTGCATAATTCCAAATTGTTAGCAAAGAGCTAGTGCACATGAAACTGGAAAATATCTACTATAGACTGGTAATAAGATCCACAGGCTGTAATTAAACAGTTGAGTAAGGACAGATGATAGAAGAATGACGAACCTCTCCCTTCTGATTGATGATTGGAACAGCATATTGCAGCTTCACGTCGTAGAACAGGCACTCAAGAAAAACATTGGCTACTCCGATAAGGCTGTGGTTTTCCTGCTCGTCGTAGAACGGATCAGCGCGTCTGAAGTAAGCTCTCATCACCTGCGATCAAATTCGGAATAATGTAAGAAAACCAAACTTTTCATGAAAGAGTTTTCAAAGTGTTGCACAACCGGCCTACTGAAGGAGAGATGGACTCGAGCAAGAGGCCAGATTGGACCACAGGAAAAATGGAAACTTGAATTTTGCTGCAGACCCAGCATAAGGCCTGTCCTCAGCAAGTTCTCCTTAACGTTTCAGAGCAGTCAGCCTGAACGTCAGCTGCTGTTGTGTTTACTGACTGCTTTGTATCGTGTGCTCGGTTCTGTCACCTAACCATGCATGTGAACAAGCTTCAAAGTGACAAGATAAGGGTTAACGGAATGCTGAAGATCGCTTCAGTACTAGGAAAAGCCAAAGCTCAGGAAAACGTAGCTCTTTACCTCCCCTCCTCCACCCTCGACCTCCCAAACCAGAAGATTTTCTCACATCTAATTAAACAAAAAATTTAACAGGGATGTAATTCTATCAGCGCAATACTGGAGTAATTTTTACTTACTGGGTTGTCTTCCTCACAGTCTTTCCACTCCTGGTAAAGATCCCTCATATCTACCAATCGATTTTCCAGCTTTTCCAGTGACCAAATCTGTTTGCCTTTCCCTTTCCTTCTCACCTGAATAGCAGGCTCACTGAGAATTGCACCTCTCTGGGAAACAATTAAGAGAGATATCAACATGGAATTCATGTCACAATAATCAAAAAGTAGTTTAAAACCAATACAAAACTGAGAATATCTTTGGGAGAAGTCTGGATTTTGTTCTTTATTTTATTCTAGCTTGAGCAACCAAATTCAAGCGTGACAGACTGAGTTGGGCTGTCACAGTATATTCGTGTTCAGTTTAACTGTGAAGTCTAATCACAGCTACGGGCACTACTTTCCGTGGATTTTCACCTTACATAAGCGTTAGATATAGGAACATTTAAGCATTTCACAAACTTCCTCAAGTTACAGCAGGCTGGGACCTCCAGCTAAGGTCACTGCTGTCAACTTTCAACTAGTGCAGATACTTAACCCTCTTCACCCTCCAGTTTCTAGATGCAAGAAAAACAAGCAAATGAGAGAAACTCCTAAAACAATTGATAAAAAGTCTAATCCTGGAATAAAAAATACATCTCCTGTACTAACAATGGCCTAAGTATCACCAAATACTGAGCTGACCTTAAGAAAAGAAATAATACCAGCTTAGGTAGCCATTCTGAGACATAGGGGCCTACAGGAGAGATGGGGAGGGACTCTTGATGAGGGAGGGGAGCCCTAGGACGAGGCAATTTTAAACTGAAAGAGGGGAGATGGAGATGAGATGTGGGGGAGAACTTCTTTGGTGTGAGGGTGGTGAGAGCCTGGCCCAGGTTGCCCCGAGAAGCTGGGGCTGCCCCATCCCTGGAGGGGTTCAAGGCCAGGTTGGAGGGGGCTTGGAGCAACGTGGTCTGGTGGGAGGTGTCCCTACCCAGGGCAGGGGGTTGGAACAAGGTGATCTTTAAGGTCCCTTCTGACCCAAACCATTCTATGATTCTATTGAAAACTGATTTCAGTTCCCTCCTTCCAAAATTTCTAAGATGCCTGAAACAAATCACCCAAATCCTCCCCACACAATGGGGGCAGCAGCATTTTCTCAGCTCACTAGGATGATGCAAAGCCAAATGTCCACAAAGTGATGGCAAATCCTCGCAATAGAGGTTACCTAACCTGCACAAGTTTTATCACTCTGCAACAGAAGCAAGTGTGAACTTCAACACCAGCAGAAAGGTCTTGCACCAAAATATTTATCAGTAAGTTAGCACATTATAAGATTTTCATGGTAACAAAATAAGATAAGGATGTAGCATGTGCTAACAGAGACATATTTAACAGAATATATAATATCTATATATATTATTATATATAATATATATTATTATAATATATATAATATATATTAGACTAGCAAACTATCTAGAACATTAAAGTAAAAATACAGCAAATATGAACACGGAGGGGCAAAGTTACTGAACAACAATTTAGTTCCATTAGGGCTCCCTTACCTTACTGTTAGCATTAAGGCTTGAAGCTGGGATCTGGAGGGTAACTTTATATTCCGTCCTCTTGTCCAATTCCTCTCCGATAAAATTGGCTTCTCTCACATACAAATTGGCTTTAACAATCTGCTCTCGCAGCTTTCTCAGGCTGTGGGTCAACATTTCTTCTCTAAAAGAAAGGGATTTGGAGGGGGAGACAGGGAAAGGTATTGAAACGGTGCAAAACAAATGATCACTTGACAGGAAGGAGTCTTAACATTCAGCTTTCTAACACAAAAATCGGGTGAATTAAATTGCATTTCTTCCGGAGGAAAAAAAAAAGAGATTATCCATATGAATTTAGCGGTATGAACACCAGCATCCTGCTGGCTTTGGAGACTTCTCCATGCATCTGCTGAACAGTCAGCTCCTGTGGGGCTTATTCCAGAGTTTCCCCACCACAGATACAGATGCTCCATCTTACAGAGAAAGAATTATTCCGACACCATGACCCACTCGCTCACTAACCCATCCTGGCAAGAGGGAGCGAGCACCAACTGTGCAGCACAGGAATCTGGTACCACAAAATATTCCAGAGACACAGCTAACATCTTGTTAGCCTGGCTCAAATATTTTCTATTTCTAAAGTCGCTTCTCTAGCCATATAAATGAGATTTTTATTTTCTCATTACAGTGTCTTTACCATACTCATTGTTTTAGGGTACGTTTCATCTTCCTCCTGCAGCTGCTCTTTTTATCAGTAATACTGGAAACGATCAGTTAGAGGCTGGAGTATATAACCTCAGTGCAATTGCCTCAAAGAGGGAAAGAGGAAAGCGGCCCCTCTGTGGGGGGCATTGATCTGTGCAATGCTCTGGATCAAAATTCTTTGTATCATCCTCTTACTCCCTTTTCTTTCTGCACTCTTCTGGTTGCCAAGACCTGCTCAGGTCAGACAGATGGATGGGTATCAAGAGGAAAACCAACCTTCCAGCAGCTGAGTCATGAACCACAGGAGAACAGACTCATACAGGACTCCCAAAATTTCTTTCAATCACCTCATCTTTACTCAAATTTGCTGCCGATCAGGATAGAGTTTCTCCTTAACAACAAAGCAGGCACTCTTTCCTTCTCATCTTTTCTAGCATTATAGGTTTAATTGTCCTAGTGTTTTTGCTCTGTCCTCCCCAGCCCCCCACAGGAATCCTCTCAGAAATTTGGCAATGCAATTAAAATCTTGCAAAATGCACCAGCACTGAAGAACTTTAAATGAAGGCTGCTGATGGTCAGATTGGATTACCCACCTCTCCTCCGCCCACTGCCGTAAGCGCTGCTGAGCGCTGGGAGAATGGAAGGAGAACCTGTCCATGCTGCGGAAATGCTGCTTCTCCGGCGACAACCGCCTCCGCAGCTGCTCCAGCTCGTGTTCGTACATCAGCCTCTGCCGCTCCAGCGCGGACCTCTTCTCCTCCTCGTGCTGCTGCTCCAGGCTTTGCAAGATGGACTGCATGGGATCTAAGCAGATGTTGAAAACAAAGAAACTAGTACTTCTGGGGGCCAAATACCTGGCAATCATAAAATTAAATGGAGAGAATCACATAACGAATGTGGGGCAGAGAGAGAGGACTTGGAAATACAAGATCTTTCCCACTTTCTGCTACAGAGACACTGTATGACCTTGGGCAAGGCACAAATTGCTATGATTTGGTGCCCCCCTTCCCCATTCTGTATCTGCAGTAGCCACTGAAATCCCTGGTGAAGAACGTCCTCGAAAATAAACATAGTTAGCATATGAAAGGAGAAAGAGATTATACTTTTGCTGTAACACATATTAAAAAAAATGCTGCTGAACTGTGGACTAAAATAAACATCTACTGAACAGATTGGATGGATGATTTAAGATAATTGAGAAAAGGGAAAGACCAAGCTGAAAAAAGCCCTTCCTCCTGTTTCCAAAATAACGCCATTCTGGATAGCTACATAAGACCACAAAAACTAAGGAACGTGGTTTCCGAGACAGAAATCACTACAGTTAATGCCTAAGTGAGACATAACAAAAGAAAAATAAACAACAAAGTGAAACCACTTTTGATTTGAGGCTGCAGTTCCACCAATATTCCAGTTTTGGCCTTTTCCTCAACAAGAACTGCCAAACAAAACGTTCTGTGGTGGCTTTTTTCCCCTTCAAGTGCAAAAATGGCTACGATGAATCATTCACAAGAAAAATTCTCCAGTAGGAAGTTATAAGGGAAAAACCCTGTGGTTAAGAGTCCCTGAAGATGTAACCTCATATTCTGTACCTATTTCCAGTAATTTCTGTTGCTTCTTACCATTACTACCAAGTGCCTTCATCGTGACTTCCATCTGGGCATATTCATAACTGAAGTTAATCTCACTTGACACTTCACTGGAATTGTCCCCATCTATGTCCAGCTGCTCAACGCTATTGCTGCACTTCATAGAGTTGTCTCGCTCTTCATCCTCATGATCTGCCTTCTTTTTCTTCTTTGGCAAATTCAGCCTTTAAGCAAGAGGAAAATTGTTAAAGAATTATTAATGGCTCAACTTTGAGACAAAAGGTTACTTTCAAAGATTATTAAAATGAAGCAGATTATCTGAATTGGTAGATTTTTCCCTTTCAAAATTCGTTGATCTCCTATGAGTGTAGTTTTACTGAGAATAAACAGGGGAGTTCAAGGCAAACTAACTAATCCATTCCAAACTCTAGAGTACCTGATATTACTAATCATATAGTTTAGACAACCATGATTTTTTTCAGTCGTCCCATATCCAAATACTTTAGAGGCAATAATGAAATTATATCCCACTTTTTATGTGGATTCTTCTTTCAAGCATAAAAGAAAACAATTAAGTTTTAGATTATCATTTAAATCCATTGATCTTTGAGGTATTTCAGACCAGACACAGAAGGTTTCAAGAATACAGTCTTTCAAATAAAATTTCTGCCAGTGATACTCTCTGATACAGGAAGGGCTCAGGTATGGCTGGAGCTGGAACTCCAGGGAACAGAGAACACACTGCCCTTGTAAGACCCAGATCACTGTATAAGATGAGTCAAAAATCTAACACCCTAACTGCAAAATCTAAAAGACAACCTATCCAAGTCAAAGCTTGGGTGTAGCATTTACACTGTGGAAGAGAAAGGTCTTAATACTAATGTGGTACCGAACCACATTAAAATTATCAGCTCAAAAATTAAATCTCTTCAGTGAGAAGTAACTACAGCAAGGTCTCAGTCCTTTGAAAATACAAGAAGTTAAATCAACCTGTTGCTCTGAAACTAAAATCATGCACATTTGCTATGACATGTAGCATTCAAGAACAGCCAAACATCAGCATTACCTTTATAACCCCAATACAAAAAAAAAAATCACCTCCTACTGCAGCCTGAATGCTCCACTGTCATCCTTCCTTATACCCTAACATGAAACAAAATTGGTGCAAACTTTCAATTTCTTTAATAATTTTTGTACCTGAAGAAGTGGTTGTTCCCCCACAGTATTCTGTCTCCATGATGTAGCTGGATGGGACACACGACAGCAGAACCATTTACGAATGTCCTGTGAAAAGGCAAAAAATTAAAACACATGTGTTTATACAAGGCTTAATTTTTTTTCCAGTGTTACTTTCTTTATTGTAACTAGTTAAGAGGAGGAGAACACGTTTAGGGATTGCAAAGAGGACAAATATCCCCAGAAACTTCATTCACCTGACCTGTGCTGTTTCATAAACTCCTCAAAATCAGCTTCTTTTGATTGCTTAAGCTTATTGAGTTCAGTACTTTTGGATAGATGATAAGACATCTATGTCTGGGGAGCATAATTAGAGCTTAAAAATGAGGGGCCTGAAAAAAGAGGATGCCACGGGAAATAAACACTTTTCACATTACTTTGAAATAGACACAAAATAGAAACATTTGAATAAGACATGAGAGAACTTTGCTATATAAATAGTTTAAAGACAATAAACTAATTAGAATAATCAGAAACTACTTTTATTTCAGAGTCAGATTCAGTTGGAAAATAGGATCACAGGATAACTCAAATTTAAAGGGAACCTGAGGATGTCATCCAGTCCTATCTCCTGCTCAGGATGAACTACAGATCAGGGTAAGTGTGAATTTTGCGTATCTAACAATAAATTATTGGAGATGCTGACGATGCATGTCATTTTGTGATCTATTTGAATATACCATCTGCTTTTCAAGTACTGCTACTTAATCAAATAAGGCAGCAAATGCTTCAGCAGCTCTTTGCATATCAACAGATTTCCTAGAAAATTAATTCAAATGCTGATAGAGTTGCATCTACACAGCTGCAAATCAGTGAGTATCTACTTGCTGAAAGCATATGCCATTTACTCATCCTCTCTTTGAAAACTTCGACTACAAACACCATCCCTGAGAGAAACCTCTTTAGAACGGAAGACTTGAGCTGACAGAGGAGGAGTATAAGACAATTAAAAACAAAATGTAAAAGCAGGATATAAGAAGTAGAATTTTCTTGCTTCAAACTACATGGAGAATTTAAATTTTCAATTATCTTTTTCACAGAATCACAGAATATTCATGGCTGGAAAGGACCTTTGAGATCATCGAGTCCCACCACAAAAAAAAAAAAAAAAACCAACAAAAAAACCCCTAATCATAAAATACGAGATAAAACTACAATTATACAACTGGAGCTGTATTTTATTCCTTTACCTAGTATTTTTTTGAGGTGTTAACATAACCTGTCCTTCTGGGGTGATGTCTATAATGCAGTGCTCAGGAAGAATTCCCATTCCACACAGCTGGATATCTTGAGAGTTGTCCGAGCCTATTAACGTGTGCTCCTGGGAAAAAATAATTAAGATGTTAGCAATGGGCTGCAGAAGTTCACTAGTTCTAACTCATCCATTCTCCTTGTTGATATATCTTGTCACCTCTTTCCAAAATTTGAAAGCTCTTGAAGAGCTTCCCGTAGAGGGGAAAAAGGAGAATGAAACATTGCAAGCAAATCCTCGCTTTGTCTTACAGTAACAAGTAGGAAACACTCAGGAAAGTTTAGAGGCATCAGTTAAATCTGAAGAGGAAGAGGTTTCTATAATTTAATTATGGAAGTCAGTGCCTCGGGATGTTGTAGAAGCCGAAAGAATAAAGGAGTTCAAAGAGGAATTAAGACAGGTTGACAGTGGTTAGACCCATGGCTATTACGCAGGTTCCATCTAGATCATCCCAAGGCTTAGGAAATTCCTGAAGTACTCGAGGCATGAGGGATTTGGCAGAGGAAAGATCACTCCACACATGCCCTGGTTCATCCATTTCTTTTTTTAGGCATCTCTGAGCAATTTTTGAGGAACAGGCACAATAGTTTAGATAAGCCAGATCAAGTTGTTCTTTGGTGCTTACAAGAACTAGTACATGAGCAGCTCAGCATTAAGGAGAATGTGGGCAAGATATTTACTCTGAGAAGCAAGACGGTTTAACCTCAGAATTTGAGGCAAAAGTAGGTGTAAGGTAATTTTATCTAAAGAGTTTCAAAGCTCAGGGATTTCTACCAAAGTTCTCAATCAATAAAATGAATTTGTGTTAGAAAATATAATGAATAATTAAAACGTAACTGCAACGCCCAAAACCTACCCCGTGCAAAGGGGTTTTCTCTGGCAAAGGAAAGTAGCTCTGTACCACCTGAGATTTTTCTGCTGGTACTGACGGGCCAAGGCCTGGTTTTGAAGCAGGGTTTGGCTTTGGTGCACTCTTGTTTTGTGTCCCCAGCGAATGCCACAGAAGCGGGTGCTGCTGCAACAGCTGTCACTGGTGAGGCTGATTGAGCAGCTTGAGTCACGCTCTGGGCACCTACGTGCAAGGCGGCCGGAAAGGATTCAATTCTTCTCCCAAAACCTCAGCTCTTTTGTCCTTTTTCATGCTTTGTAACAGATACAACACTGAGAAAGTTCTTTCCCTTGCTTTCATTGAGATATCACACAGCAACTATGTCTGGTATCAGAGAAGATCACGTTTTTCCTAAGACCGACTAAACCAAAACCATCTTTCAGCCCGATTGCTAATTCTCCTACAGACCACTTCAAAGAGAAAAGAATGATTTAGTGTGAAGCTCAAATTGCCAACGTTCTTACACTGCTAAATTTTTAGAACTGGTATTCTAAAACGTGACTTAAAAATGGTAGTATCTCATTCCTCCTCCTGACTCCAGGTCACATCTACAGTTTGTTAAACCGGAATAAACTGCTCAAATGTTTCAGCGCCGAGTCCAAAAGTCACATTGTACATTTTATGTTTAACATCAGGAAAGGGGATGGCACATGAGCAGAAGTGCTAAGACAGAAAAGAACTTGTTTTTCACTGCTGGTGAGTTGCATGAAGAGGAATAAAAATGCATTTTATAAACTCAAGTCTGTACTACACATGTAGAAGCAAGCTGATTACTGATACACCCAAATAAAACACTTTTCTGGGTAAAACCTTGTGAAAGCTGGCATAAAAAAACCCCAGAAGACAGATTATAAAAGAGAGCATCTCTAAATTTCTTTTAAAAACCAAAATATAACCCCCCCAAGCCTTCCTCTGATACACAGAATTAAATTTGCAATAAAAAGGTTGTCCTCATATTATTTTCAATGAGGCAGTGTGTATCGGAGAAGGCTTTAGATATACAGCTTTTATAATATTCTCTTAGTAAACCTTGCCAATGGCAAGTCTACTTCTATTAAAAAAATTTTATATATAGATATATCTCAATATTTATTTTTACCTTTAAATAGTATACCAGAAGTTCATTGAGAGCTGGATCTGCATTCAAATTAACCAGGAAGCACTTATTATCCCCAACTTTTATTCCAGAAGACTGAAGAGATATGCCAAGACTTTCCAACTGTTTCTGACGCTCCTGCAAGAGAGTAGCCATCAAAAAATTAAGCTGATTGATGTACGGCCCTTCGGAAACGCATTCCTATCTGCCAAAGCCACAAGCCAAAACGATGGGCAGCTACTTCTGAGACGGGCAACTCTTTCTTCTGCAGTAGATTAGACACAAAAACCTGAGTTATATCAAGCTTTGATCAGGGTATTTGTAATTTCTCTTGTCCTTCCACCTCTGGTCTCAGAGGGCTACGTGCTGTGGTCTCGCAGGGTTGCATTTTCCTAGTGAAAAATGAAAAAGCAGCTGAGAGCAGGACACTGCAGTACTGTAGGAGCTTCTCCATGACCTCACTGGAACAGCAAAAGGCTCCCACAAAGACCTCTCTAGAGCCCTTTATTTTCTCTGTGGAGCTAAAAAGCAACAAGTTAAGTTAAATCCCTGCCAAGTCAAGCTCCATGTCTATCTTTTATTCCAGAGCAATCAAAATGACAAAAAACTGGCAACCTGCTATTTAAGTAATGCAAATAACACTTCCTGCTGAACAAGAATAGTAGCATTTTGGATGGGGTTTTGTTCTTGTCAATAGACTTCATAGAATTCAACAACAAAGCATTACTGTGCAAAAATGTACATCTTTCAAAGGGAAGTGTTTGGGTGAAGACTAGAGCAGTGAAAGAGGAACATTAAACATTTCTGACTTAAGAACAGAAAGGGATTCTTCCACAAAAAGAAAAAAAAAAAAAAAAGAGATAGAAATGTTGAGAATTGTTCCCAGAATCATACAGAAACTGAAACCAGACTCACCAACCACAACAAGCAAAGAAAATTTAAAAACTAAACATGGGAGGCCGCTCGCAGAATTACCAGGGGGAAGGAGAAACACGGGAGAGTAAAACAAGTAAGTAAAAAAAATACAAGAGACTCGCAGAGGCCTTTCCCATGATGTTGAGACTTAAAGAAAAATAATAAAAAATTAGCAGGTATCATATAGGAATAATGCTGGAAGGTTTATTAAGGTTCTAACCTTTACCTACCACTCTGCTTTGTATTTAAACACTTAGTATATCATATTATTCAGTAAAATTCTTTGTTCAGCACTGGAGTTGTACCAGGTCTAGTCAAGATTAAAATAGCAAAAAAGAACAAACAAAACTCCTCTTGATTTTCTCCACCCTGTCTCCCCACACACTTACGAAACCAACATAATGTCCTTGTAAGGAAAAGTCATGTGTGTGTGTATGAGAGAGAGAGAAAAACAAAGAACAGAGGAAAAACTGCAGTGTGATGTCAAAGATCTCTCTTCCGATCACCAGTGCCAGGCTCTGAACTTCACATAATTCCTTATTATCCACAGACAGAGATAAAGAATGTGTTGCACAAAGGAGACCTTGGCCCATGCTCTAAATCTCACAGGATTAATTGAAAGAAAATGAGCCAGTTTCTGTTAACTTTTGCTCAACACCTAATTTTAATTAACTTAAATATTCAACGTACTTTTAATGTATGTCAATCACCCACTGAAAATGTGAAAAATTGCCTATTCACATACTTAGTCTTTAAGGCTTTGAGCCCTTATTGCTGTTCCATCTCAACAAACTGCCTCTTCAGTGGCCCTCATGCTTTACGAGGAACCATCCTTCCCTCAGGAGTGTGCGGAGTCCTCCTCTGAGGAGGAAGAAGCAGCAGAGAGAATGTGTGATGAACTGACCACAACTCCCATTCCCCGTCCCCCTGTGCCGCTTGGGAGGAAGAGGGAGAGAAATCAGGAGTGAAGTTGAGCCTGGGAAGAAGAGAGGGGCAGGGGAAAGGTGTTTTAAGATTTTGGTTTTATTTTTCGTTATCCTACTCTGATTTGATTGGTAATAAATTAAACTAATTTCCCCAAGTTGGGTCTGGTTTTCCCGTGATGGTAATTGGTGAGTGATCTTCCTGTCCTCATCTCGACCCACAAGCTTTTCATTGTATTTTTCTCCCCCTACCCAGTTGAGGAGGGGAGTGATAGACCGGCTTTGGTGGGCACCAGGTGTCCAGTCAGGCTCAACCCACCACACCTACTGAAGATGTCAGAAGGCTCCTTCCATTGCCTTCCAAGCGGTACCAAAACAGCCTTATACTGCACAAGCACTAATCCTTATCCCTCCTCTGAGAAAAAAAAAGTATCACTTTTTCTACAGCTGTAAGGTTAATGAAACTCCCAGCTCCGAAACATCATAAAAGGCTGAGAATTTAGAGACCAAGAGGAAGAGAACTAAAGTGAGCAGCTACGTGCAAACATCAAGGCAGATTTAGTCTGTAGCATTGAGCCCATCACTCCGGTTTTTCAACCTCCTCACACACTCAGGGTTTTTAAGCCTAGAAACTACTGTGTGGGATGCGAGAAGAATTTTATTTTTATTATCATCACCATCATTATTATTATTATTATTATTATTTTTCACCCTTACACACAGGGAGGAATGCACTGACAGCCAGGAAGCCCTCGTAGTCACAAGCAGCACTTCTTACAATGGACCTTTAAAACTAAAGTCAACAGAGTCTGTTCTGATTGTGTCATCTACAAAAGGGCTTTGTATCGGAGGCTCCTTTTTCTCCTTACTTATTACATGCTATTCATCACCTTTCAACAGTCCTCCCCCTCAAAAGCTCCCTACTGCAAATATATACATCAGCATTTGTGTCGTAAGAATTGGAGGTGTCATGCAATAATGGTGGTGACCTGGACAATTTTTCAATGTAACCACCACATTCAATTACAGTCTGACGTCCTAAATATCAGTGTAGGAGCTACTAAAACACACGGGCATCCTGAACTGTTCTGTTTTTTAATATTCTAAATGCCCTTTACCTTGTGTATGGAGGCACTCTGTACGTAACCTTGCATTTAACGCTCTCAATGCTCCATCTTTCATCACAAACAACCATTTTATTGTCTGAAGAATATAAAATCCCCGTAATCCTCTCATCTGTGGATTATTATTTTTTTAAATAACTTCTCCATTTGCATACAGTGACAATTTATTATTGTCGCTGGAACAGTAATCTGGGAGGCACCCAGCTATCACAGGAATTAAGTGAAGCTCTTCAAAAGGGCAGTAAGCTTGACCTACTTACCCATAAATGTGGGGAGAGATTCAGGCAATCTCCATGAACCGACAGACAAAGGAAACAAACCTATTTTTCATAAAAAGTAGGGAGAAAAAAAAAAAAGAAGAAAGCAAACCTGTGCTATCTCCTCCGTTTTTCTTAGTTTTTCTTCCCAGGTCACGGTCATTTCCTGAATCAACTTTTCCGATTCCTCCAATCGTTCTTTTAATTCCGGTGATTTCATAGCCTGCAGAAATAAAAGCAAATAAAACAAGAAAGCTTGTTGTGCTTTGCTTTTTTTCACAACGCTGTCACACAGATGGCGAAAAAAAGAAACATAACTCTACTCATATCCCAAGGCATAATTACCAGTAAGTAAAGTGTTTTTTAAAACACATATCACATATAAATGCAGAATCCATCAAAAACTTTAATTAGTTTCAAGTACAGATGCTAAAGTGGAGTTTAGATAGTTCAATGCAAACAACCACATGATACTGGCAGATTTGCCCAAAGATATTCAAAAGCAAACTAATCTCATTTTTAAACCAACATGAGTATCCCAAATAATTTATATCTAAGACAATCTTGTTTCTTAGACACTGCTGACCTCGCTGGCCACCATCATCTTGGCTGTCGCTCCCTCAAAATGACACTTAACATCTCAGTCACTTCAACTACCAGTCCACTAAAAATATTTTTATTGTTCATTTTGATATGGCCCAATGGGTGTGAGTTTGCCCAGAGAAGCTGTGGTTGCCCCATCCCTGGAGGGGTTCAAGGCCAGGTTGGATGAGGCTTTGAGCAAACCTGGTCTGGTGGGAGGTGCCCCTGCCCATGGCAGGGGTTGGAACTCGATGATCCTTAACGTCTAACCCAAACCATTCTATGATTCTATGAGTTATTTTCTTTCTATAGCAAATACCAAGGCATCTGAGGTGTTCTGGTTATCCACCTCTACAGCTGCATTTTACAGAGGGAATATCAAAAGAAGCCTTACGATGTGCTTCTGGACACTGGAATTCCATCTTCCCGCTAATCCATCACAGCTCTAATTTTGTTTTGTGAAATAGTCAAAGGCTCATGTTCCATCCAAGGACTAACTTGAGAAACACTCCAAAAACTCATCAAGGTTTTGGATGAGGTCATCAAAGGTAATCAACATTTTTATACTACGCATATTTACTTCTTCCAGTCTCTGTACTGGTATATTCCTCCTGTACTACCTTGAACAGGAAGCCTATGGACTTCTTCATGTCATTATTTCATTACTGCTAACAAGACGAAAATGTTTTTGGCTGGTAGGTATTTATGCAATGCCAATTTAACAATGCAAGCATCGTTCCCCATCAGATATTTCCTTACCACAAAACCCCAAAGTCCTCACAGGAATCCAAATCAAAGAGAGTGGCCTCATTACACTGCAGTTCGTTCAAGAAGAGGAGCAAGTGCCAGCAGTGGAAAATCCTGTTTTAAGACAGGAGTTTCCTCTGCCTCAAGACACAACAGTCTCAGAACTGTCAGCTGATGTGTCCCCTGTAGTCTTTTTCTGATTGAGTATCTCAAATCTAAATCCAGGGTAAAAGGGAGGGCTTTGGGCAACCTGGTCTAGTGGGAGGTGTCCCTGCCCATGGCCGATAAAACATGATCAGTGCAAAAGCGCTGGACACTGCGGAGCAGGACAAGAAGATGAAGCCCAGCTACTTTCAAGGTCTAAGTCTTGTCCATTTATTTGGATTGGGGCAAAATTACTCAACATTTTCACGTGCTTCAACTATAAAATGAGCTAAATAATTCTCCTTATGCCTACCACACTAATATAAACAGCAGATATAAGGGCCCAGGTTCACAGCAGAGCAACAGTTGTGCTCCTCTGCTCAAAGCAGTTAGTCTAAATTCCCAGCTTAGGAAGGACAAACTAGTTGTCTTGGAACAGACAAATTAAAACATGTGATATGAATTTTGACAAGAAAAGATAAAAATCCGTAGATTAAAAAAGAAAAGGGGAAAAGAGGATAATGCCTTACTCTCCTGGCGGGGGAAAAAAAAGTAAACTGTCGAGTTCTGTTCTGCCATGGTTGTTTAGGAGAAAAAAGGATACTGACACCAAAAGGGAAAAAAAAACCTGGCCAACAAAACCATAACTTGATAACCTCTATACTTGGAAATGAGCTTTGCAAATGTAACCTGACTGTCATAACGAGTCAATGGTTTTGATGACTTTAAAACAATTATTGATGCACATTTCTGTAAGAACAATTAGAAGGGAACAACTAAGAACAAGTAATAAACTGAAAGGAGTACCAGACAATGAGTGTGGGGTTTGACCTTTACTGTGCAGCCTCTTAATTAGCAAACGACACTGTTTTTTCCATGCTCTGTCAATGCCACAGAGATGACAACGAGGGTGGGATTTTAGTACTTGGGAAAGGAAGTATTTATTACTTCATACTTAGGAAACACTACTTCATTACTTTGGAAAGCTGCCATTATTTTGGCATTAATGCTCACAATTGAAGCAAATAGGGAGTGCTTGCATCTCTCAGAGTACTGAAAGTCTGTGGTTTGTATTTTAGAGAAATTTTTAGGTATTTAACTTGAGATACCTTAAAGAAATTGATATATACTTATAGGATGCTGAGCATAACAGGCAGCTCAAATGAGAACAGTCCAGAATTCACTAGTCATTTCTAATCTCACAGCCAGCATTCCCTGAATACCTCATGAGGCAAATATTGTAATCATCTTTTTTTTGAATTGTGAAACAGACGGATTATATCACTGTTGTTTTGTCCCATTTGAGATCAGAACTCAGAATGACACTATGTCTTGGCCTTCTTCTAACATTTAGACCATGTTCCTTTCACAATTCCATCGAGGTAGCTATGCAGATATTCTAAATGTTAACTGTTGAGAACAGTTAAAGCTTGTAAGCAAGCATTAACTGAATTCACATCTCACAGGATGTAGCCACGTTGAATTCTGAAAATACACCTGCAAAGCTCTGCCTATAAACTGCACAATCTTCAGACTCCACCCCTATTCCTGCTCCATGTCCTCTTGCTTTTGATCTGTATCTCACAATAAAAACGAGGTTGCTCAACAAGGTGTTTAAACAGAACCTGGAATCTCACGTTATCACCTGTGTTTCAAAGATGATGTACAGAAGAATGGAAAGAAGTGATATAAAGAGAGATTCCTCCTAGATACTCATGTAGTAATTCTTTGTGGCATTCATTTCTGAGAGCCAGGTAAGAAAGTCCTGACAATGGGGTTTACAGGACGTATTGGCTTAATCCAGACTTAAATTTGTACCTCTGCTTTTGTGAGCTGTTCCCGCAGCTTCTCCACTTCCTCCCGGAGCTCCCGAATAATGCGAGCGTTGGGGTCTTCGTTCACCACCGCGTGGTTAACGATGTTCTTGGCCCGGTCTGCGTACCTCAGTGTTGAAAGGGTCTCATCGTAGTTGTCTGCGGCTGGGCTTACCGTTGCTACCATGGCGGTCTTGCTGTTACCACCAAGGCTATCCTGGAAAGTGGTAGAGGTTATAAAATTAACACAGAAGGTTTCTCTCATTTTACCCAGTTAATGAACTGAGGCAGCAAATAATAACCAAGGGCTGGGAGTAGATGGGGGCAACTAGTAACAGAAACATTTTTGTCAGAGCTTCTCCGTTCAAAATTAATATTTTAGGCTGTGTAAATCTAGGAAAGTTGATATTTTCAATATATTTTTTAGGAAATGTTTAGGAAATGCCATTCTTGGCTTTCAGAGTAATTTTTTGTTTAAACAGGAATGAAAAGAGTCCCTTTTTGGGGTTTTATGGTGCCTAGTAAGGGCTTCAAAGGTTTAATTATATGTTTACTACTTAGGTTTATAAACCAGAAATGTAAGCACTTCTGCAGTAGACTTCCCAGGTACTATCGAAGGAGCTCAGGGAAGATCATGATGAATTCAGAATATCTTATTTTAAAGACTGGAAGTGAGATGTCTCCAATAAGTACTTAAATTTAATTACTTAAAGATCTCCTCATAAACAATATAGTTGATTTCATTCTTATAAACATTTCCGAATGGGGCTCTTCCCTTCCCCCTACTCACACAGCTCCCAAATCTACATCGAGTTATGTAAGAAATTACCCTTTTGGAATTTGGTTGACAGAGAAGAAGGGTGTGAAACCACATTCCTGCAAGGCAGTGTGTCGGGGGAGTGGG
>KZ509397.1:5810-31469 GCA_002844005.1 Limosa lapponica baueri | reverse complement strand
AGATTTAGATTAGATACTAGGAAGAAAATCTTTCCTGTGAGGGTGGTGAGGCACTGGAACAGGTTGCCCAGGGAAGTTGTGGGTGCCCCATCGCTGGAAGTGTTCAAGGCCAGGTTGGATGGGGCTTTCAGCAGCCTGATCTAGTGGGAGATGTCCCTGGCCATGGCAGGGGGGTTGGAACTCGATGATCTTTAAGGTCCCTTCCAACCCAAATCATTGTATGATTCTATGATTCTATGAGTACATTTTGCAGCTAATAATTGTCACTGCATTATGGACCTCCATAGCCAAAATTATACAAACAAGTACATAAACCTGTAGCAATATTAAGCGAAATTTCCAATACTCCATGTCAAAGGTAATTCGTTAATTCATTTAGCAACTTTCTAGCCTCTGAAGACTTATTTTGATAGTAAAAGTCAGTACCTGTCTAGTTCTGACTGTATGAAGAGTCTGAGTTTCCTTGTAAGAATGTTTTCATTTTTAGGTCCCCTTTCTCACTTTCTTGACAACTTTTTTCTCTCACTGCTTTAAAAGTACAGTTTGAGTTAGAAATGGATTTGAACAGCAAATTCTATTTTAAATATTTAATTTACCACGAAATGGGTATGAATACGTGACATATCTATAGGCCAAGCAGGGACAGTAAAGGAAAAGCATCATTCATTGTTCGGATGAGGAAAGCTTTGTGTGGATACAGAAGCACGAGCAGACATACGTAACCTGAGATTGTTTGGCTTTAATTGTAAGTCAGTCAGAAATTATAATAAATGGAGTTAGGTTGTTTAGAGGAAGTATGAACTGACAAGAAAAATAAGGGCAACCAGATACTTGAGCTTTTGCTTATGTTCCTGTTTGGATGAGAATAATGAAAAAAGTGTCATAGCACCAATTGGCAGTTGTCCATATCACAAAACCACCACAGAATTTCGCACAATTAAGAACAGCTTCTGTTTCTGAGAGACCCACGTCTGGAAACACATTGATGCTGTAGGTCACAAGTGTATTAGCAGACTGGGCGCAAAAAATTGGCTATCTTTTTTCAGACTGACAGAAGGAAATGATTACGCCTTTAAATAAGCTTGGCATTCTCCCAGTATTTTGGAGGGCAACTAATACGTAGGAGACTTGGTGATAAATCAGTTTCCTTAATGCACTCTATACATTAGATTCTGGTTTAACCAGAATGTCCAGAAATGAAGTTGGTCAGTCCCCACTTGCAGCCACATATAGCAGGGACTCTGCCCAGGTGGCAGCTGTACAGAGATGTTATCCTCCCCGCTCTTACCTGGCACAGTACCTCTGTACATCCCACCTATGCTGATGCACATGAATTAATAAAAGAGGAGAACAACCTAGCTGAGTTAATCTAAAAAGTGAAAGGTGAAGCATTCAGGAAAATATGTGTAAGGAGAAGAGGCTCAGCATCAGGAATTCAGAGGGTTTTACAGTTTTCAAAATTATGAATTATTGCTGTTTAAAATAAGGTTTAAGGAGAAGTATGTTTGCTATTTCGGTTGACCCAGACTGCAGTCAAGAATGTCCTCATTTCTTAATTTTCAGGACTTAATTGCATATTCTTGCTCATTTAAATGGGAAAGATGTTTTGTCTTTATATGAAGGACATGTGAAGGAGCTTGTTATCTTTCCTGCTGCTATTATCCACTCCACCAAGAAGGATCATTGCATCCTACCAATAGGTGATCCTCAAGAAAAAAATGTGTTGACAGATCCTCCTGCCTTGTCTAAGGTCAAGCCGTCTTGCCAGGTGCCCAAGAGTTCTTGTCTTCCCATTGGAAAAACGGTACCCAAATAGCCATGTAACAAAGACGTACCCATGCTTACCAGGGACATTCATTGAAACTGGTGTGTGGCTATTTCTTTTGGTGGCCATAACTTTTCAAAACCCAAACTAAAACAATACGTCTCTGAGCTTTCCAGCCCCACTGGAAAAGACTGAGAGGGGCAGGCTAGCCTGTCCTTCTGTAGAGGTGAATCTCAAGTGCAGAATATGCAGTCAAGCATGTGTGTACTGAATAGTCTGAGGATGATATAATTTGTCACCTGCACCTCAAACCTGGCTGTATCACTGCAAATGTTCTTGAAAACTCTGAATAAACATATAGTCTTTCAGTGAAACTTCAAGTTCATCCCTGAAAGCATTCAGCATGTTCAAGTATTTGCTTGCAACTAATTTGCTCCTTAGAAAAACTCACATGACCGAATAGAGAGTGCCTGAGCAAGGATTCTTAAAAATCTGTAATAAAGATTAGCCAGTGAATGAATTAATACACTTTTGACATGTTCATTACACCCATTCAATTTTTGTTTTTAAAATTGTTTTCAAAGTGATTTTAAAAGCAGAACTGATTTTTTTCCATTTTTATCAATTCAGTCGTATCAGAATGAAACCATTGATACAGGTGCTATTAATAGACAGATTAAATTGTGACAGCAAGACGTCTGTAAGAAGGATTTCCAAGTGCAACCAGACTGTCACCTATGTATGATCATTTGACATTATGGTATTTCAGCAGAGTTGAACTGTCTTCTTACTCATGGTTAAATCAGTATTGCTGCACCTGTGGAGCTTTTGCCTGGGAATGTAACTAGTGGTCAGCAACAGAAATACCATCCTAATAACAGTTAAACGTAAATCTTTTTTTTTCATTGCTATTGTTCACAGAATGTGAAAAAGTCTCAACTTGTACCTCAGTATGGTACAGATTGCATGTCTATAAAACACCACAAAAATATTATTTAGACTATCTTCTTAGCCAGGACCAAAGTAGGATGAATTATGCCTCTCCAGTGCTAGAGATGTCATAGACTGCTTACTTTAATTTGTTATAGTATGTCATCAACCTTACCACTAGAAACTTAGGACTTCTTCTAAGTCCTTTGTAAGTCTCTTAAGCCTTTCTAAGGGTAATTCCAAATTTTTAACTTGGACACTAGAAGAAAACAGCAGGAAATCTCTATGCCCAGTTGCTGATCACAGGCAACGTAAGCTATTCTATATTCAAACTGAAATATTTATTCTGGGCCAGTTTACAGAAGAAATATTTCCTTCATAAATATTGGATCCCACTTTTAATGTCTCAGTGGTGAACAGAAGAGGGAGTGGTTTGCTGCCATTTGTTGTTTTTTGATTTTTTGTTTGCCTGGTCTCAAAGAATCTTTTCACCACAAAGGTAAAGCTGCTTTTGACCACTCTATCCTATAAAGAAACCTCAAGAAAAACAGGAATTATATAAAGAGCACCAGTCCAGTGCTCATGAAAAGCACAGGCCAACAGATTGACATCCAGAAATCACTAAATATCTCTCAAATCCACAACATGCAGCTAAGCTTTCAAGCACCACCACATTTGTTTTAAGAAGAACGTGCGGGTTATCTGCTAAGCATAAAGATGATCTTCACATGACAAGCTTTCATGTCCAGAGAAACAGATCACATCTCTGAACCTACCACCCAAATAGAACATGCCCAGACCTATGCAGGCAAAAATACGACCTATTTCTTCCAGCACATTAAGTGATCTGATGGAAAGGAAGTGGATGAAGCAAATGTCATTCCACCAGGATGAATAACAGTGAATGAAAACAATCACATACCAATAAAAACATTTTTCATAATCATAATTCCACTCCAGTCTCTCAAAGAAGGTTTAAAAAGCCTATAGTTTTACAGAAAAAAAGCATCTGTTCTATAGAGGTACTGATTTTGTGGCCCTTCACAGTCTTTCTACTTCTTCCCCACCACAGGAGCACTTTTCTTCCCTCCATTCCATCACATCTCTCTACTGTCCTACAGTTTCTCTGTCCTTGAAACAAGCATCTCTTGCTCAGTGTTATTGATGGCCTTACATGTTCAGGTGTTCTAATTAAGCAACATCACCACAGTCAACTAAGAGCAATTACACCTAACTTGTATTCGTGTTAAACTTCCCTGCTTCTTCTCAAACTTCTTGGAGGAATTCTGGATCTGAAGGCTTTGTTTGCTTTTCCACCTGTAGCATCTCATCTAATAAGATATGATCTCTTCCTATAGTCTTCTATGAACAAAGGATCCGTCTATGTTAAGAATAAACAGAGCATATAGACTTATCTTTAGCGTATACAGTTTATATCAACATTTTTAAATGTTTATAAGTTTAAGAGAGAAGACCTAAACAACTGACTAGTTTCAATGAATTACACCCCTTTATTTGCTTTAGATGGTTTTTAGGACCAAAATCTTTGTTTCCCTATCGCTCCTGCACAACTGCATAATTCCTTGGTGGTATGAGCAATGTTTGGATATGGCAGAGTACCAATTGTGTGTGAGGCCAAGAGCTTAGCAGGATTTAAGAAAGGATTTTACATTTGTATGGGTAATGAGAACATCCAAAGTTAAATTAAACAGCATAAAAATTAAAGGAATAAGCCTGAATTCTTAAATTCTGAAAAGAGAATCCTATCCTATCCAGCTAGGAGCTGTGTAGAGACTTTTACCAGAAAGTAGGTTGCAGCAGAGTTATGTGACTAGCCTACTGAGGTAATAATACAATTCCTATATTCCTTCACCACTGTGTAATCAGGCCTGCTTTAGTTCCACCAACACTGGACAACAATTTGTAATCTAAAGGAAAATTAATTAATCATATCTTGAAAACTCAACAGTTCGGAACAACTAAAAAGTAAGATACTCTTCAGAAAAAGTAGCAAGAATGAATGTGATAAGTATACTGAAAATACAGCTACTCCAAATTTTTACAAAGGAAAATCCTTCAGGTTTTTGGTTGGTTGTTGGGTTTTTTTTTGATTAGTGCTAAATTCTAAAAGCCTCTTGTTCCCTTCTATAAACACTGGAGATTAGAAAGAAGATAAACAATAGAGCAAACAACACATTTGTTAATAGAAACTCAGCCTGAAAAATAACTACACTGTTTCTCAGTATTATAAATAAAAAGTAATAGCTGGGTTTTTTTAAAAAGATAATTCAACTTCAAAGACTTCCTGTGATTTCTAACAGTTGAAACAAAATTAGATTACAAAATCTTTTTCATTTTCTTGTATCCCCTCTCTAAAGAAGAGGAAAGCCAGAACAAATAAAAACACAAGGCTCATGCACCTCCAGGAAATGCTTGTGTAAGACTTATTTATCTTTTAACTCACATTTGTTAACCACGGATTAGTGGAACAGCCTCTTGTAATTATGGTTACTGTTCCATTTGTGGCTATCTTCATGCGGCCAGTGAATCTTTAAATTACAGGCTGACCACCCGGGAGCACAAGTATTGAATCAGTCACATCTCCGTAGGCACCACATTTGGATCATCCCAAAGGATGACATGCTAACACACACATATGCTACAAAAGAGGTTTATGCTCACAGCTTCAGAATCACTTTCAGTCCCTGTAGTGGTTTTGAGTTCAATAAAACCAGGGTGGGCCCTGACATAATGTCTTCCATTTTAGTACAGGAGAAATAGCTGGTGAAGACAAGTCTTTGTTAAATACCGGTCATTCTAACAGCTATCACAGTGTCCTTCAGTTACAACCTCAGACACTGGACTGCAATAGGAGTTAGGAAACTGGCCCAAGGAAGAAAGGTTAGCTTTGCTTAAAGGCTGTATACATTTGAAAAAAACATATATTCATGTAGATATACATGTGTAGATCTACATATACACATATATATCAAGTAAGAAGAGAAACAAAGCTATTCTTTTATTCCTAAGAGTCTATATAGGTAAAGGGATTTTACTATGTGTTTGTTATTGTCTTTATTGCTGCCTGAGGGCTTACCATTCAGATCACCACTTCCAAGATGAAAGACTTTATGATCTTTATTGCACGGATCATTCATCTTTGAGACTTAATTTGTAGTCCCTTGGGATCAGAAATCTAGTCCAAAGATACAAAGAAATCCACCCAGCCAGCAAAGTACACTGAGAGACTCTGTGCTGCACCAGCCTTCCGTTCTCTTAAAGTTCCACATAAGTTGTGCTGGCATCAGAGATGTACCCAGATATCATCTGAATTATTTACAAGGAAAGTTGTTCCATCTCAGTCTGAGATTTATAATGATGAGTTTACAAATCCACACAGATTATTGACTAAAGCGCTTTCTGGAAGCCTTGCAGCAGAGCTGGTCACCTTGCCCTAGCCCAAGGCACAGCTATAGGAGGATGGGCACTGTCATACAAAACCAGCTCTCTTCTTCCAGAAAATTTGCTCTCATCTATCCATTGTCTAACAAATTATCCCTTTAGAATAGAATTTCAGAAAGACACCCAGCACACTTCAAAAATCCCACCCTAAGTAAATAGGGGCAAGGAATCTGGTTTTGACTTAGCTGTCATTCAGTCCTTCTATAATGCATAATGTGTGTGTAATAAACACACTTACAGACATATTTTGATGGCATCTAGGAATTCAAAGAGGATTTGGTTTCCCATTGTGCAGGGCATTATATAAACACTGATTTAAAAAGTGGTCCTTTCCCCAGAGGCCTCACAACATAGCCTAAATGCTTTGCTGATGGATGCCTCACCATCTGTGCAAACTCAGTTACCAAACTGTTGCCTGATTACATATAGGCAATGCATATCTGAACTAAAAATGTTGCAGGGTAGAGAATTCCAAGTAGACAATGTAGATCTGCTGTAATTTTGCAATTATGTATTTCTAATTATTTCTGGGATGTGCAAAATTCAGCTGCAGTGTTCTGAACAGAGTCATCTGCACTGCCTATAAGGATTTGGCGCTTTGTTTATACAATGTTTCTTCTACTGAGGGGAAAGGAGGATGATCTTTAATGTTTTTCAATGCAAAAATCGTCATATACACTTGAAATGTAAAGTGGTAGTACATAGTGCAGAGCAGGTGCACCCACACCGTGTATGGTAACCCTTGTCTAGAGGTACATCTCCCATTTGCCTTCTAGCTCCATGTTGGTTTGAGATCTGAGTGCATTGCTTCCATGCCCTGCTCATTCTCTGGCTTTCTTTAGAAGGAAAATTCTAGGCAGGGAGGAGGCCTAATTCACTGCCAGAGTTCCTCTGGTTTGGAGGAGCAGGGTCTGAGGAAGGACCTCAGGAAGTGGCCCAATGAAGTGGTAGATACCCCTGGACCTTCAGGAGACTAGCAGAGCTTACCATGGTTATTCAGTAGATCACAGCCTTCATTTTGCCTGCTGGCTCTCCTACTAATGGCAGGTGAGATGTAATGGATAGCAGTGAGAATTTGGTCCTCTAGAAGTGTTGACTCCTCTGGGTTTCTTCCTTTGAGCAGTCTGTGAAGGCATTTCTGTGAAATGTTGCCACATGCTCCCTCATCTCATGGCAAGAATCCACGTAGGAAATAGTTACTTCTCCTGCAGTTTATAAGCTGTCTCTGAGCCGTTGTCCTTTGCTACCATTATCATTGTGTGCCACCTACCTGCTTCTCTAACCTTTGAGTCTGGATTCAGGGTACAGCCATTTACACTCAATTAGCTTTTGGTTCCTACCTTTAGCAGGAAACCTTTTAGTTTCTTGCCTTTCTGTAAAACAGAGTTTCCTTGTTGACAGTTAGCAAACAAGATATTGAGACTCTCAACTTCATACTGTTTCTTCCTTGGTCTGTGCAGCCACAAGCTTATTTATCTAGTATGAATCTTACCCCTTAGTCTGTTTCATTCTGGCAATGAGACACTGCCCATGGAGAATGGCTCATTCTATTGTCTCCCTATCAAAAACAATTTGGGGGAGGGACAGAAAAAGTGGAATGGTTACAAGATGAAGCAGCCACAGTTGTAATCATGCTGCATTCTTTTCAGGCTGCTGCAACACTGAAAGGTAGCCTGCTTTGGATACCAAAAGGGTTGGAAAGCATTACTGAGGCATGATGTACAAAATCTGCCATTTGCACCAAAAAGTACTTTGGTCCAATAGGACAGATGAACTAAAAAGAGCTAAGAACAAGGCTGCAGTTAGGGACAAAGGGAAGTTGGTCATATAAAAAAATCTCTATAACAATTTTAGGTTATACCTCTACAATATTTTTTTAGTATTATTATTTAAGAATGGATGAGAAATTAACAATTGCCTCATACTTACAAAACCGCATTTGAGTGGCTTGGTAGTTTACTTGTCTTTTTTGTCATGTGAGTGGAAAAGTGTATTGGTACTACAATGACCCACATTACAGCTACAGTTAGGACCACAGCCAAAGACCTAATAAAAAAATACACATTACAATTTTCCTGTGCCTTCACTGTAGAGGTTTTTTCAGATTACTGAAAACCTGGACTATCATATCCATCTGCTACTAAAGCAGTGGAACGAGCTGCATCCTATGCACTTTTCATGTTGGACTGGGATTTGACTGTAAACTATGAAAAATCCTGTGTTACCTGGAATTTGTAGTGTCTGGCACTGGTGCAAGGAGCCTTGAGAGCCTTTGCAGGTTTGACCCCTGAGATTCAGTGGAGTCACAATGTAGGTGGGCAGGAGGGCAGCTGCTTGTAGAAGGATTTTTTATGCTCTTCTTGTCCCCTATTTTGTGACTGAGAGAATGAGGGGTTGAGAGTCAGCGACTGGCAACTGCTCTGAAGTTGAAGCTTAAGCTAAAATTAATCTTAGAACTGCAGACTATTTCATAACATCTTTCATAATAACAGCGGTTTATTGCCTTGTGATGCTAAGTCCTTCCCTGTTTCTTCACTCTGAAAAACCTCTATTGTGCTGGCTTCTTCCTGTTTCATTGAAAGGAACAGCTTGTATGAATCAGGGATGAACCGCTCTCCAGAGTTATGAATACCCAGCTATCGCTCTCTGTCTTGACTGTTCAGAAAGGCCAGAGCTGCATCTTCAAATATCTTTCCATTCTTTCACTCTTTTCCCTCTGTGAAAGGGAGCCATAGCTGAAACCAGGAAATTAGCCAAATGAGTGTATAATAGAAATTCAGGCCTCCTAATGGCACAAGAAGCACACAGCTGCCAGTTTGTGTCTCGTATTCATTGAAAATTTATTTCTGTTTGTAATTTTCTTGCATACTTTTTAAATAAAATTAAACTCCTTTTGAAGGCACAGGGGGTGAGGACATGTTAAATTGAGACACCCTAACCCAGGTGTCTTTCACTGAAACTTTAAAGATCATCTGAAGAAATTGTAAAACCTTACAATACACAAACGTCAAAGATCCAAATTTAACTTCCCAATAAACAAATGGATAAGTAAGCTTACAACAAAACAGGTATTATTTATGGGTCATCAGTCTTCTAAGAGCTTGCTCAGTCTGTTTTCAGACTTTCTGCTTCTTCAGTACTCTGGAAAATTTTGCCTGGCTTAACAATATTCTTGAACTTAATTCCTTCTCTGGCGGTGCAGAATCTCCTGTTAGCCCTCCTCAACTCTCATTTCGCAAATAGACTGAAAGACCTAATGAGCAAACCATTTTAACTTAACATAAATGTGGGATTTACAGCACATATACGAAAACGTAATTCATTACTAGCTCCACTTTTCCCCCCAAACCAAAATAAAACCATTAATGTTAAAGGGTAGATATGACAAGCTTGTCTACAGAGTTTTCACAGTCAGCTACAGTATAATACCAAGTGTAGAGTATTTATTATGTGCAATGCCGGACACTGTGGGGTTTCATTGTGAATCTGGAAGCAAATGACTGTTCAGCATTTGGATGGAGTATACAGCCAACTAAGATTACCACAGAAAACATGGGACACGAGAAGAATATTGTTTTCTGACCATGAAAAGACCACACACACGGTCCATGTGGAATGCACACTGGACCATCTTCAAAAACACAGAAGTTGCATTCTCTGTTATGCTCACAGGCTGGTTTAATTAAATATAGGCATTAGGCAGTAAATGTGTTGGCAGTTTCACACTGAAATGCTGCTGTTCTACAAGTAACTTCCTCACTGTAGTTTATTCTTTTAAAATGCCACCATGTTTTTTTCATTCTGCTTAAGATGTAGAGGCTTGTGCGGGAACGTATTTCTATAAATCAGAATCTTGGAAAATAAATAATTAATTAATTTAAATTTTAAATATTCATAAATTAATTAATTAAAGACATAGGGTTTTACAAGATTTAGACTTCAAAAGTTAGCTATGGGTTATATAAATTCAAGTGGTTATCAGTTTTTTATTTTAATAATGGATTTTTCTGAGAGCAGTATTAATTGTTAATACGATTACTTTTTATATACCTATATATTTATATATATACTTACATAAATGCCATCTATATTTTATTCTGTTTACAGTGTCAAAGCAAGACTGTGGCTGAATAACTTAGGTTAAAATATTTGTGACCAAAAATGTAGTTAAATAAAACTCACTAAATGAGCTTTATACATTTTAGGAACACAAACCTGAGTCATTCCCTTAGCATAGGCATTTTTAGCCTTGAAATTTCAACATCTGTTTAAAGATCTCAAATGGTCCATATAACCTTGATTTTCTTCTCCTGAAAACGTCCTTCCATGGATAAAAGCCGTCCTTGTTTACTGAAGCTGCAGTTACATATGGAGACTCTCATTGGCTAAGTTCACAGCTTTGCCTAGACACTGTTATTTCAGTAAGAGCAATGAAGTTATATATCTCTCATGAATTCAGAAAGAAGTAAACTTAGGGCTGGAAAAGATACCTATTCTTGTTGAACAAAACTTTTTTGTTACTTTCAAAGGGCACTATTTTACAGGTGTAAATTAGCTTAATCTAAGCAAATAAGTGATGCTAATGAGAAATAGGCACCAAGAAAGTGATCATGGGCAAGAAAAGATTGAGATTTTCAAGCCCCAGAATCAGCCTATCATCACTGTGACCCAGACACCACATGCCTGATTGCAGAAATTACAATTTCTTCTACCCTTGCTTTTTTCACCCTTGCCATTTATAGCCAAGCAGTTTATCTGAGAAATGAGGAGGTAGCGACAGGAGAGCTCTTCCCCAGTTGTGTGTTCTTCTGATAGCAAATTGCATTACATCTTCTCATTTGACCTTTTTCTTCTGGGGACTTAACCTCTGAATTTGGGCCAGGCTTTGCTGGCCAGCATTTAGCAACCCTTAACCTCTGGAAGCAGCATTTCTAGGTGTTTTAGCTTTCTCTGTGATTTAGCTTCAAAGCATTTTTTTAAGGCTTGGGAGGGGGGTGACACAATTGGTTATGTGTTATTTGTATTGTTCTGAATTTACTAGCTTTACTAGTGCTTTAAGACTCAGAGTAAGATTCTTCTAAATTCACTCCTTTGAAGTTCTTTCTCTGAGACAAATCCTTTGAATTCCATGCGGTTACCAAATCACAACTGAGGTCAGCATGCTCCCACTCGGGATACTTCTCTGAGACTTCCCACCAGCATTACTGACTTTGAGGTGATGATCTGTGGGCTGAGGAAGGTTTCCTTCCCCCCAACCCCTCACCTCACCCCCAGAGACCTTGAAGCTGTCATGAAAGACACCAGTGTGCTTAATAACCTATTTCCAGGCTACCCTGGTATGATAAACATATTGAGCAGGGCAGTTTGTGCATAAGTGGCTCTGTAGGTGAGGTACCAGTGCTGGCCTGAATGAAGCATTCACCTTGCCTGGTAACTGCGGATATACATCACTGTGTAAATAAATGCTCCTTAGGAGGTGCAGCACTGTTTACTCCCGCTCTGAGGAAAAAGGTTATTTAAATAGGTGGCACAGATGCAACCAAAATATTTGGGTGAATGGAATGGCTACGCTGATCTTTACAAATTAAATTACACCTCTCCTGCAACTACCTGATCACCCTCTGTGTAGTCCTCGGGGCATGGTGTCCCCTGTTTTTTCTGATGTACAGGGAATGGGCTGTTGAATGAGCTGCCATTTTCCCAAATTGACAGCAATGTCTTTTTACTGCTTTGAGCCTGCACCCATGCACATCTCAAGTCAGAGTTTAGTACTGAAAACATATGTTGTTTTAATCTGCTTTATGTCTAGTATCAGTAATAACAGCGGCAATATAACGCATTTATTTCACCCGAATGAAAAAAGCCAAAAGCCACTCTTTTAATGATTTTTCCATTCCTGCTGTTTATATTTTTATGATGTCTATTAATTGGAGACTATTAGTAAAACAATACTGTGTACGCTATTTAGAGGCCACGTTTAAAAAGAACTCATTAGCTGACAAGTTGTTACAGAGAAATACTTTGGTATTTTAAATAAATAAAAAACGCATGCACTCCAGCCCAGTCTTCAGTGGCTGGCACTCAAAGGAATTCCCCCATTTTCTGAAAGACCTTCCATGGGGGAGAGTGAGCTTACTTCCTAAGGAAATTACTGTGGAGGTGTCTGTAAGAGAAAACCAGGCACCACTTTGCAGTTCTACAACTGCAATGAGAGTAGTCATGAATGAATGCTAAGCCAAAAGAGTGATGCATGTTTACATTATGCTTACTACATTATTCCAGCAAATGCATAAAGATGTAGCTGCCATGAACAACTGCCATGGATATAGCACTTAGTATTTGGGAAAGCATTTGGTTCTGGGTATAGGCTTCTGTGTCGACCTTCTGCTTTAAAAAAATCTTCCTCCAGGCAGTCACAGGCTTGGAAAGGCAAATGCTCTGGCATGTAACACACACTGCAGCGGATGAGCAGTGCCTGCCAGCGTTTTTAATCTGCTCTGCACTGGATTTTCATTTAAAGAAACCCTACTGCCCCTTACACTGTTCTGGGACCTTAAAAGGAGCAAAGTCACTTTGCAGTGCTCCAGTGACACAGGGGGGAAGTGGTGGATTGCATGCATGTTTCCTTTGGCGCCTGGAGAGGTTCCTTCCTCTGTCTCCCTCCCACCTGGCACAGGTTAAACTGGTACTACTGTTTGTGGGACCCTATGATGAACTGGGTCAATGAGTGAGCCATGCTGGAAATTACCCTTAAAAAAAAAAAAAAAAAAAAAAAAGAGAGAGAGAAAGTAAAAAGACAGTATTTTTAAACTGGTTATATTCCCTGGCTTCATAAGCACTTGCACTGACACCACTGAGAGGACAAAAATGAGCAGGTGGAAGCCTGCCACTGAAAAACAGGCATGTGTAAACCATGCCCTTAGGGTTGAGAAGAAAATCAAGCCACAGCTATTTGTCTTGTGTTTCCTCTGGGATCAGTCAGCGATATTTCTTTTCGTATTGTGAATTCTCTTATTCCTCCTAATCAAGAAGCTTCACAGAGTGATACATTTAGGGAGGCTAAAAGAAAATTAGAAATTTATTTATACGGTAAGTGAAGAAACAAACAATTTTATGATTTCTTTCAAGATTAACACATCAGTCCAATAAGCCAGAAACTTGTGCTACGAAGCCTGTAATACGTTGGAAATCAGAGGCTATTAATAGCAGATGCATTGTGAAAATGATTTTTTAATTTAAATTATTTCTATTTTTTTGCATAGCTTTAAAAAAATTAGTGTCTTCACTAAGTCCATCTTGAAGAAAAAAATGTTTTCACAAGCAATTCTTGCTTTCTCTTTTTCATATTCTCTTTGTGATCAGTGCATTAGGGTTTCAGCATTCATCACACAGTAAGTGCACTGGCTGAGTGGCTCCCTAAACAGCAGCAGAAACACACATTGATTAAATTCTTTCAAACTCCTTGACAAGAAAATGAGTGTTATAAAAGAGTGCTGAAATGGAATGATTCAAGTAGTGCTACATTCACAACCTAATTCCTTGAGCCTGCCTATTTCCTCTGGGCTTATTAACTTCTGAAACCCCCATGTAGGCCAATACAGAAAAAATTAGCCCAGGTCTGAAGTGCACTGGCACTCAGGCACACCTGTAAACCCTGGCACAGGTAGCATACCTACTGTGAAGTTCTGTGGTCAGCAGAACAGGAGTCTGTGGGCAAACAAGAGATTGATAAGCGCTGTGCCTAATTTCTGTAACCATTGTGCAGTGTGAGTAGCCAAGTGTAATGGCATCCTGCGCTGCTGCACAGGCATAAAGCCTCTGTGACACAGGGAGGGGCAAAGCAAAAGAAACAGCAGCTTCTGACTGCACCAAAACCTCACTAAATTTCTGGTACAGGCAGCTTGGTTATGCTATACCATATCCTCAAGTTAACTTTGAGTTCTTAAACACTCTAAATCCATATTTTCATCTTGTAGCTAATTGCAAACTAAGTACATGCATGCATCAGGTCATCTTCAAATGCTAGTATTCTGCACCTAGCTGGCATGTATGACTTTAGCAAGTCTCACCAATTAACCAACTCTGTGAAAAAATTCAGAAAGAAATCATCATAAGCACTTTGCTGTCAGTTTTCCTCACATTTTTGAACAATTAGTCCTAAGGACTTTCACCAACTGTAGGTAAAAGGCATCCTTCCCTCACAGTCACCCTGGTGTGCGTTAGTGTATTTCACCCTGCGCTCTCCGAGCCTGTTGTGCCTGTAGCAAGCATGTCGGGAAGCCGGTCCATAGTAAGCTCACTGTTCCCTTGGTCACCCTAAATGTATTTACATGCCAGAGTAATGGGTGGATGACAAGCTGCTGTTCTTCATCAGAAAACTTACAGACCCCCCATTAGAGAGCTTTTAGGAGCAGATAACCTCTGCTTTTTAAAGTCCCACTTCGAGTGGACAAAAAGGAAGAAAACAGTAGTTGGTAGATGTAAAGTCAGAGTCAGAAAAGAGTCAGCAGACTCTTTGTACAGCCTGGGAAGTGAAGCTGGCAGGTTGCATCAATTACAAAGGCAGGACAGGGAGAGGAGCATGAAATATATTGTTCATATCTGTATTCTGCAACATTGTCTGAAAGTCAGCTTGATTCCTGCCTCATGTTCAAATCTGGATACCTTTACATACACATAGAATGATGTGAAGTGTCGGGTCTTGAGGATTTTGCCCAGTGTTCACTTGCAGGCTGCACAGAGATAGTATTTTTAGAGATCTGGGACACCAGGCCTGTAGATCAAATATGTGGAGGCAAGGAACATTAAGGCAATTTTTGGAAAAGAGTCGATTAATTCACTTTACAGGAATATGGCCAAAGAGTTATACTTGAGGAATTTACTGCTGAGGGTTTGCTTAAAAACCAAATCAGTCCCAACAGACAATTTCAGTGATTAATGTGTGAGTTTTAACAGAGACATAGTTTGGAAGAAACCTAAGTATCACTCTGGTTTTGCTTTCTATTTGTTTTCTTTTTTGTTTTCTATTTTTAATCATACTCTTCTGTATTTACTTCACAACAACAAATTGTCTTCCTCCTAAAGTCCACCCACAGTCCTTTCTATCTCCTAACTGGATTTTTTCAACTCACATTGTGTGGAGATGGTCATGGAAAAAAATAGTAGGTTATGACTCTGGCAAGATGGGGCAATTTAGGCCCGCTTCATTATTCGGATGAGCAGCCATCAACACAGCCTTAGCTGTTGGGAAGACACACAGAGCCTTCTGCATTAAAGCAGCTTGTGAAGCACAGAGCCACCCAGAAACAGAAATAAGCATCCTCTGGCAAGATACACACCTGAGAGTTGGTTCTGTGCTTACATAAAATGTATTCTTGTTCATTAAACTATTAGACCTGTGGTTACTCTAAGATATACATGCCAGTCCTATTTGCCATCTGTGTCCTGTTACCAGAGTACATTGTGTTATTTGGGAGGAAAAATGCTCAGAAACAGGGGATCAAGAATAAACATCCAGAAGCCTTTGGCACTGGCACATCACAGTTAGCAACACCTCTAACAACCTCCCCATTAACAGCAGCCAGCTATCGCACAATAAAGTACTTCAGCTTTTGTGCACCTTCTTTCTGCATCAGATAGTTACTGACTAATATACCACGTATACCTCCACTAGGCTACAGCTCTGGTAGCTGGAGAAGGTGGTATTAGTGAGTAACAGTACTTTTGGCTGTACAGATTGCCTGCAAAAGGACATATAACCAGTCTTAGACATGTTGTTGAGAAACACTGGTTTAGGGTGTCACCGTTAAGGGGAAGTGAACACAAGAAGGATAAATAAAATTCTGTGCAAACAACGAATCTACTAATTAGTCTTTCTTGGCAGAGACCAAATTCCTCAACACTAATGTTGTACCTACAAAGCATTTTTCAATCCTGTGTCTTAAAGCAGATGACTGTGCGATTTTAGCTTCATTTTCTGAGGAAATGGGAAGTACAGAATTATGTAGTCTAGCTGTTCACTGATTTTAACCAGATTTGAGGTAAGTTTCACAAAGTACTGCAAAGGGCTGAAATATTTCTAGGAAACCAAGAGTCATTAGTGCTTGTTTGAATAGAACAACTTACTTTTTCATTTCCATATTCAAGGTCACTGTTTCTTTTCTCCTCTTACCTGACGCAGTCAGAAGAGAGGCATAGAGAAGTTTTGCAGAGTGAGACTCCAGAAAAGCATAGGGAAGGTAACACAGGCTTTACACAGGCTGCACTACCTATTCTGTGGGTGGTAAATAAACAAACTGTATCTAATTTCATTTTTAAAAATGTTAATAGAAATAGGCATGTAACTGCTTTTTCTGATCAAGGACTCTGAAGCATCTGAAAAGTTTCTTCTTGATTTACTTCATTACTGCTGCTTGCCGTTTTTCTGTTCCATTGGATATAATGACAACTACTATGAGATTTTTCTATGAGATGATTCTCCTCATCTTTTGATGCTCCTTCTAAGTCACAATGTTATTAGTTGCAGTGCCATGCCATCCAATACCAGAAACAATCTACCTATGTGCCCTGCTATCTCCCGGGGTCAGAGCGGAATGGTGTTCGTTTTCACACACTTTCCCTGCTTCCCTTGACTCATGACAGACATATGCTGATATGAGTGAGCAGAATATAATAGGTTCTCTGCATTAGCATTTAGGTGATCTTTGAACTGCAGTAGCTAATATTAATGAATAATTCATGAATCTCACAAGAGGAATGATTCAATTCTAAACTGCTACAGGTGAAGTAGTATTAGGGTACACTGAAGTTCTTAACAATGATTTGAGCTGAAAATGGATTCTGAGTGAAAAGCAATGGATTGCTTATACAGCAGAATCTTATACAGCTCTTTTGCCATTTCTGCATACAACCCACATGATTAATTGGTCTACACTGCAAAACAGCAGCAATATTTTCAAGACAACAGGAATGGCTCAATAGTTTATTACAGATGATGAAGGGCACATTTCTTTCTCCTCAGACTTCATATCAGCCTTTCAAATCTTTAGATTCTCATCTGCAGCCATTAATCACCCACTCATGCTCCCGATGTGGGCTGCTGTCAGGGGGCCATCCTTGTGCTTCTCCCTTGCTCTAGGCCATTTGTTGTGCCAGCTCTGGTGCCGATATGGTTGTATGGTGAAATAGATTAAGAAACTGATCTGGTTGAAAGGTAATCATAACAAAAAGGAAAAGACAGCTTATCAGTCCTCAAGAACTTTGCTTTAGGTGGCTCATGATCGACAATTCTCAGCCCTAATCTGGTTTAAATGCTACGAATTCCTGTCACCTCGCTGGTTACTTTGCTTTAAGCAATGCACACCTATCAGACAATGGCCTTGGATTGATTCATGTACTATAGGACTACAAGACCTGCAACTGTTAGTGACATAAACAGTTATTATTTTCCAAACATTTCTTGACCAATGTGTCCTTTTGAACATAACCATTTGCACTGGTATCTTTCCTTCAGCATCCTAGTGAAATGGCTTTTCCACCAGCGGTTTTTGAGAGGAAGAAACCAATTACAGGGATGTGGATACAGACTTAATTACTTCTGCTTAGCTTTATTTTAACTTATGAGGGAGACTGTTTTCTAGAATACGGTGCTGGTAGGCCACAAACCTCTTGTTGCAGCCATATTGCAGCAAACACGGCATTTGTTCAATTTTAGTGCTCAGATGTCATGCAGAGTTACAAGATGTTCGTGCCACCCTAAGAACATACAAAGAAATATCATTCTTAAACTATATTAAAAGAATCTTAGAGGCATGCTATTAAGCACTTCAAGACCATGAAATCCCAATACTAAGTGCAAATTTTCAGTCTTCATTCTTGACATTTAAGTATGCACAAATGTAGTCTCATTTTTCAAGTAATAAAGTGAAATATTTTCCAACACTTGGTGATTCTGAATAAAATTTGTGTATTGTAAACATCATGAATAGTGTTCAAATAGCATTTTATATATATCACAATCATTAGTGTAATTTCAAGGGGATAGATGGTTAGAAATACTGTTTCACATAGTTCTGAATTACAGCCATTATTGACAAAAGCTAGTCCAGGGTTTCACCCTTAAATTTCCTGTCTAAAGCCCTGCAACCGAGAGTCATCCCCATATTATTAGGTCTTAGGTGGAACACCAGAATATTTGGAGGCTTTTTGTAGTGTCAGTGTCTGCCCACATGCTTCCTTGAAAGAACATTGTTGCAAGCGTAAGTTAAGTGCCTATTTGATGGTTTAAGAGGAAATCTCCAGCAAGTATTAGGAAGATAAAACTGAAAGAGTTACAAATTTTGACATTCAGAACTTTCCAATTTATTTTAGATTTAGAAGAAATTTGTCAGATTAAATACATCTTGCGTGCCCTCAGCCTTACTGAATAAAAACTAATTTGACTAAGGGGAGCTGGGATGCTACATTTTTGCTTAAAAAGAAATTAGTTACATACTCAGATTCCTCCATGATTATGCATCTTCAAAAAGTTTCCCTTTGTGTTTAAAAAATCTTAGCTGGAAGTGTCTTCCCAGAGTTTTAAAAGCGCTAACCACGCAGTGCTGCACTGAGTGGTGCCCGCATTAAGTTGAATGATCTGCAGAAATCTGCAGAAAACTGCGCAGAGTTCAAATCTTTGAAAACAGAGATTTTAGTCTAACTGTATAGCTATAGATTTAGGTACTAAGCCTAAGCACATACCAATCTGAGCTCTACACAGCAGCATGCAAGATACTAGCAGTCTTGAAAGTGCATTCAATAAGTAAAAGATATTTAAAGCCTTACCATGCAGAGAAAGGCCTTTCCATAATGGACCTTAGTATAGACTTTTATTAAGATTGGTCTTCGTTGCTAAAGAGTAAGAAACCCAGTACTTGCTATACTGTACATCATGCCCACTTTTTCTGTACGGTTAACTACAGTCAAAGAGCAAATATTCCTATACATGAACTTCTTCAACACAGACCCCAAAAATGCTTTTTCCTTTTCAAATACAAGCTTTTATAAGAAAAGTCTTCAAACTATTTCAGAAATCTTCCATGAGTCCCAAATTCACCGTAAAGAACCCTTCCTTCTGTAGTGCTTTATATTTACTGCCTGTTATTTTAAATGCAGCCTTTATATTACAAAGCTGCAGCTTAGTTTCACGAAGCGCTAAGCAGAGGCAGCTATTGAGAACCGCTCAACCAGTGCTAGCCAAATATAACCATTGATCAGCACTATTTGCCTCTTAAAGTTAGGACCTAATCCCTAATGTGATCCCTAAGAAGCCTCTACTCTCTTTGGCATTTTTTTGTCCTTGGAATCTATTGCTTTCTTCACCACAGAAAACAATTGATGTCTCTCCCCAGCTCCCTCAGTCATGTCACACCCAAAATTGTAAGCAGAGCTGGAGGGATCAGTTCAGAACAAATACAAGCTCAAAGCAGGCATTGCTGGCAGTTTGAAAGAGCATAATTGCTTTATTCCATTGTTTTCCTCCTTTTTTTTATTTGTTTATTTTTTGGCCTCACACTATATGTTCTGATTCCTGCAGGGACTAGAAGTAGAAGTGGGGAAATGCCGTAATAAAAGCTGCTTACAGAGACTTTTTGCCTGCTCAGAAGCACTAGAAATCTCATGAGGATCCCTCCCTGCATACATGAGGTTTTCAGCCCAATTGCACAAACTGAGGAGTACATTCAAAGTTGAAGATCAACATCCACACATCAATTGATATTATTATTTATATATTTGTGCTGTGGCAAGAAGAGGTTAGGAAGAATGCAAAAAAGTCTTTCTTTTTCAACCTTCAGCTTAGCAATGGATTTTATTAAAGGCATAATGTGTCATTTGTACTGTGATGGCTTAAAAAAAGCATTAGGTGGGATCATAACCCTCTTAAAGTAGGCATAAGAAAAAAAACCTTGATTAAACATAGAATAAGAAAGCTACCCACAAAAAGATCCCAGCTCATTGTCAAGCAAGAACACTGTATTCCAAGACATCTTAATTCACCCTGAAAATGTGCAAACTAAAAGGAAGCAAGGTCCCTTTGCTCTCCAGTGAGATTGTGCACAGCTGAAGTAAGCCAGAAATAGCTGGAATGCCATAAATTCAGACCCTTTCATCTGAATTCACTTTCAAGTGTTATCAAACCCCTAAAAGATAGTCCCTATCCTAGACTTCAATTTAGTACCTAAACACAAAGATGTTTGTTCAAACCAGCCTCCTGAAACACATGAAAACTAAACATTTTTCACTTAACCACCCTTTGCCCATCAGATTACCACAAGAGCTCTCGGGGTCTTAAATTCCTTCCCATAGTATATATCTATATAATGTTCTCTGAAGACTAATGCGGCACACTGAACTCAACCTTAGTATTAAGTCCTGTGCAGTGTCACAGGCTTTATTGGAATTGAGTTTGTGAAAGAATTTAGCTCTTTATATGATCTGAAAACTTCAATTTATAAACACTATTTGCAGCTAATGTCATGTTTTATGAGAGGTGGTCAACATTTTACTGAAGAAATTCACTTTCAGCAAAACCTTTCCTCCTCTCAAGAAATTTCCTGGTGCAAGGAAAATCAGTGTTTCAGTGGCTCAAGATTTCAAACTGAAGCTTAGTGAAAACTGAAAGAACAAATCTGAGGAGCTAGTTTGGAGGGTTTGAAAAGGCTCAGGTATACTCGTGGATATTTCTGTCACTCTGCCCACCCCCAGCACACTCCCCATCACCACACCACCACCACCACCACCACCCCCCATTTCTGTTTGCTCTTTTTTCTTTCCTTTTTTTTTCTATTTTTTTTTTTCAGCAGCAAGCTGAAAGAGGCATGTGGGGAATAGACTTGAGAAGAAGAAATGTTAAAAGGAGTCACATGTAGGTTTGGGTGGCCTGGACACTACTCACGATAATTTCAAAAGGTGCTGGCTTCAGTGACAAAATCGGTCTAAAAGCTCCTGTCCCAACTCCCACCCGTGCTTGTCAGTTCAGAACAGGATCTTTTTACCCAAAACTATAGCAACCAAAGCAGCCCTTGATTTTTAAATTTCAGTTTTCACTGTGGGCTAAAGAAATACCCTGTTCTATGAGTTGCTCCGATGAATTCAGTATATCCAAGGCTTTCTATGAGAGAAGATCATGGCATCCTCCCCCTAACCTGCTTATACTTTGAAGAGAAAGGGATGTAAAAACTTTCATTCTACAGCTTGGCTAACAAGTTATGATCACTAAACTTTTCTTCATATAATGGTCTATGTATTGTGGTATCCACACTTCTCAGCTATTGTGGAAGAAAAATATGGATTATTATACGTTTGGGTTGTGGATTTTGTTTTGGGGTTCTGGGGTTTTTTTGCTTTATACCCAACTAACATCAGAAAACACAAGTTCACCACAGCTTTCTTTTTGTCTCATACAGAGGAGGGGTTCTATCTACTGTAGTCACTATGAATGAAGTATTAGGAATTCTAGATTTTAATGCATTTTCACTTGATGTATTTCCTACTTTTCTTTTCATGTAACAAAAGCCTGTTCCAAAAAGACGTTTATTACATGGCAAGAGTTAACAATTACTCCCTAGTGATACATATATAACTTCCACGACAGTTTCGCTCAGTTTGTAGGTCAACGGCATATTCCTTAATAAAAGAAAGAAAAAAAGAGTTGCTGTTATGACGCAGGTGCTGAAATCTCAGTAACAGTTCCAGAGAAATGTGAAACCCTTGTAAATCATGACTCCCTCACAAGGCAACCAAGGAAAAGGATTTCCCCAAACTACTCTTATTTTGCTAAGAGTGTCATCTTGTGGAATTCTTGGAACACTCTTCGTCCCTGATTGGCAGCTGAAGAGGAGGACTAATTTTCCTCCTGGTGGAGTAACCATTATAACTGAGGGTGATTGCTTTTAAGAAAGCAATATGTCAACAAACCCAAAGAAAATGTGGTTCCCTGACATCTACTGCTAATGAGACACCATTCTTTTGTTTGTTCTGCAGAGGTATTTCCTAATGACAATGTTGGGGAGGGATTTGTTTGTTTTTTAACCTACAGCAGCTGTGCAGACTTTGATATCAAGCTGTTATAGTCTCAAATCAAAAGACACTTAGCACTCAAAGGACTGTACAGACTTCATTACACCTGATGGGTCTGATTCCCCCATTTCTACTATTGCAGTGATCCTCACTTACAAAGCTCTGCAATGCTGATAATGACAACCTTAACCAAAGCATACATTCCCCTCCTCTTTCTTCACATTCTCTGGTTTTGTCAATCTTTCTATGATGCCTGCTCTAGGCCATGGCACTGTCAAATCAATGGCAACAATACTAAAAAATGTCAATTCTGAGAATGTAATTTATTTCCTGTAATCAAAGCTGTATTCCATGGTAGTATGCCAAAAGGCAATTTCATTTCTCTTTAATTATCTAAAGCAATTCATGTTATAAAATATTCTTTCAAAGTAATATGCCACAAAAATATGGGTTAGAAGCCTAAAGGCTATTATGTAGGTCAGCAGACAAGGTCAGTTTTCAAAGTATAGTTCAGTACAATTCATTGTATAGTGGCTTAAACTTTAACCTTGTGTCACTCAGCCCACACAGCTTCTATATAAGATACTAAAACTAAATATAAAAGTCTAGAATGGCTGTTAGCTGGAGACTTGAAAATATTGCTCTCCTTTATTTGCTAGGTTTCATGAATCGTCGCTCTAGGCAGGTATCTTCTGTTGGTAGCATACAGTTACCTGGCTTGCAAAAGTATTCTTTATAAAGAAGAGAAGTAAAGAGAGATATTTCTGAGTGTTCACACGTTCTGAACTGAGACTATTTCTTACATAACCCATGGACAGGTCAAAATGAGCAGTTTTACTGGTTTTGAAAGTCGCAATGCAGTGTTTAACTAGCCCATAATACTAGGACTCACCCAGATGGAAGTGCTCTGCTGAGTAAATCAACAGCACTACTTCATTCAAGAGCAATTAATTCTCAGTGAAGTCAACACAGCTGGAAATAGGCCCATGGTTCTAAAAGCTGCGTTTTTCTAAGCTCTTCCACCCAGATACCACACAGCCTCATCTTGCAGTTGAATTATTGCTCAAAAAGGTATCACCACAGGTTTTTTAGAAGGGTGGATTCTACTGGGATATAAATACTCAATTTTGCTATGCAAGGTTCTAGGTTTTTAAGCAGATTTTTGGTTGGTTGTTTATTTGCAGAGGGGGTCCTGGCTGCCTCTGAAATGGAGGAAATTAAATGCTTCCCAAAATCAAGAACACAGTGTATAAAAGCTTATAAAAGTCATAGGTCAGCGATAAACTGGAAGAACCACTGCCACTACTACCAGTGCAAGCTGGAAATAGCTGTTTGCAAAATGGCAGAAGCTCCAGCCTCCTGTCTAGAGAAGAAAACAACTTTTTTCCAAACAAACCTCGGTTCCAATAGTAGCAATAATGATGAGATATGGAAACATGAGTAAACATTAAAAATGGATTCATAAACATTTATGCATGTGCCTTTGAGTAATGAATCCTAGCCTATTTGTCCAATTTGTTACAGATGATTACAGAATGCTCAATAGCATATGTCACTGAACTTCAGTAATATGGATGCTTTCTTAAGTTTCGCATTTAATGTGTGCTTGTAGCCCAGAAAGCCAGCTGCATCCTGGGCTGCATCAAAATAAATATGGCCAGCAGGTCAAGGAAGGTGATTCTACCCCTCTACTCTGTTCTAGTGAGACCCCACCTGGAGTACTGCGTCCAGGTCTGGAGTCCTCAGCACAGGAAGGACATGGATCTGTTGGAACAGGTCCAGAGGAGGGTCATGAAGATGATCAGAGGGCTGGAGCACCTCTCCTATGAGGACAGGCTGTATGTATGGACAAGGTCAGGAAGGCCAAGGTACAGCTGGAGCTGAACCTGGCAAGGGATGCTATGAATAACAAGAAGGGCTTCTACAGGTATGTCAACCACAAAAGGAAGGTTAAAGAAAGCATATCCCCCGTCATGAGCAAGAATGGCAAACTGGTAACAGATGAGTAGAAGGCCGAGGTTCTCAACAACTTTTTTGCCTCAGTCTTCACTGGCAACCCTTCTCCTCACACCTCCTGAGTTGAAGAACCAGGCGGAAACAGGGGCTATGAGAATGAAGGACTGCCCACTGTAGGACAAGACCAGGACCAAGACCTTTTAAGGAACCTGAAGGTATATAAGTCTATGGGACCTGATGAAATCCATGCATGGGTCCTGAGAGAGCTGGCAGATGAAGTTGCTAAGCCACTTTCCATTACATTTGAAAAGTCGCGACAGTCCAGTGAATTTACCGCTGACTGGAAAAGGGAAAACATAACCTGCATTTTCAAAAAGTGAAAAAAGGAAGATCTGGGGAACTACAGGCCAGTCAATCTCACTTTTCTGCCTCGCAAGATCATGGAGCAGATCCTCCTGGAATCTCTGCTAAGGCACATGGAAAACAAGAAGGTGATTGGTGACAGCCAACATGGCTTCACAAAGGGCAAGTCATGCCTGATAAATCTGGTGGCCTTCTATAATGGCGCTACAGCATTGGTAGATAAGGGGAGAGCAAGAGACATCATCTACCCGGACTTATGCAAAGCGTTTGACACTGTCCCACATGACATCCTGGTCTCTAAACTGGAGAGACACAGATTTGATGGATGGACCACTCAGTGGATCAGGAACCGGCTGGATGGTCACACTCAAAGGGTTGCAGTCAACGGCTCAATGTCCAAGTGGAAGCAAATGACAAGTGGTGTTCCTCAGGGGTCAGTACTGGGACCAGTGCTGTTCAACATCTCTGTTGGAGACATGGACAGTGGGATTGAGTGCACCCTCAGCAAGTTTGTGGACAACACCAAGCTATGTGGTGCTGTCGACATGCTGGAAGGAAGGGTTGCTATGCAGAGGGACCCGGACAGGCTTGAGAGGTGGGCCTGTGCAAACCTCATGAAGTTCAACCAGGCCAAGTGCAAGGTCCTGCACCTGGGTCACGGCAATCCCAAGCACAAATACAGGTCAGCCAGAGAATGGTGGGAGAGCAGCCCTGAGGAGAAGGACTTGGGGGTGTTGGTGGATGAGAAGCTGGACATGATCTGGCAAATGCACGCTGGAGGCCCAGAAAGCCAACTGCATCCTGGGCTGCATCAAGAGAAGTGTGGCCAGCAGGTCGAGGGAGGTGATTCTGCCCCTCTACTCCACTCTGATGAGACCCCACCTGGAGTACTGTGTCCAGCTTTGGAGTCCACAGCACAGGAAGGACATGGACCTGTTGGAACGTGTCCAGCGGAGGGCCACAAAAATGATGAGAGAGCTGGAGCACCTTTCCTATGAGGACAGGCTGAGGGAGTTGGGGCTGTTCAGCCCGGAGAAGAGAAGGCTCTCAGGAAACCTTATAGCAGCCTTCCAGTACCTGAAGGGGGCCAACAGGAGAGATGGGGAAGGACTCTTTATCAGGGAGTG
>KZ509395.1:12214-36795 GCA_002844005.1 Limosa lapponica baueri | reverse complement strand
AAGCTTCTTTCCCATGGGGTTAGGGGCGGCCTTTGGAGCTGGGCTTCCAGCCGTCGTACCGCCACCGGCCCGGGCGGGCCGCGGTGAGGACGGGGCCGGGTCGAGGGTCCTGCTCGGGCCCGGTGCGGGGCCCCTTCCTCAGCGGGGACGCACAGCAGTGTCATGAAGAGCAAGCAGAGGCAAAAATGCAAATTATTTGTGTTTGTAACAAATTCTTGTGTATATGCAATTTATCCTTTTCATAGGATAAGCATATGACAGACAGTACCCCGTTGCAAAGGCTTCACGACCAGCCCAGAGGCCGGACGCTGGACATCCAAGTAGGGGCTCCTGAGCTCACACAGATCTGAAAATCGCTGGAGAAAGTTCCTGGTACAAGTGGAGTCTGCACGGGATCAGGGCCTCATGAAGAGCAGAGAGCAAAAAGGGCCGTAATATGAAAGCAGCAGACCTGAATGGTGAAACTACACCCGAGGCTCCTTTATTTTATATTTCTAGGCCTGTTCTCCATTTTTTCAGTGCGGTGGTTCCATCCTTCCAGATAAAGAGGTGATACAGATGACAGCAATAACAAAAAGCACTTATTCAGTCAGCAGCTATGAGGTGCTAAATGAATATATGTGGCCAAATCCAGCTTTCATTTCCTTCAGGGGAAATTTGATTGAGCCTTAACTCATGGATTCTTGCATCGGCGTATCACAACAAACAAATGGCAAGGATCCATGTCAGGAAACAATGTACACGCTTCAGAGCTATTTTGTACAGGGAACACAACGCCATTTAACTGTTGCCAAGCTGAGTGACAAATGCAATATTTGTTGAGATTTCTTTGGTTTTGGATGATTCAGAAAAGTCTAAATTTTAACGTTTCAAACTTTTCATAAGGGAACAAGTGCTTGGCAAGAATCAACATTAACCCTGCATTTCCTGAGATAACATAGTTTCGTTATAAGCAAGCCTGGCCTTCTATAAATACTGTTTACAAGCGCAGTTGAGGTTTAGGGCATTGTGAAATACCATGTCAAATGTTCGTTCATAGTTTCAGCACGTTGCATTGCTGATGTAATATCACACCACTCTATATGGGAGTGGTAGCAAGTTTTTTTCCCAAGCATGACAGCATTCTTAGGTGGACTTAAGCCTTGATAAACTGTGTAAGTCTCATACAGAAAAGGACTAGTCTAGGTTTCTCTAGCAGTTAATTAATTGATTTTCATTAGCGCAGAAGTGAACTGTTAGGTCATGAGTTTGTGCCTAATTTTTATCAGTGGCAAAGCCAATTTAGGAATTTAATCCCTCTTCACATAAGAAGCCAGAGAAACATGAAACTACAGAGAGCAAGGTTTCTATGAAGTAGTTTTTGGACTGATACGTGTTCGACAGGTTCCAGTTCCAATGTCAGAAGGACACAAGCTCTTCTGCTGACCCTGGTTGTTACCTTCTGAAGAAGTAGTTGGCAAATTGCATGGGCCCAACTGATGAATGTTTGTCTGAGATGTCTTAGTGATTTGCATGTGCCCCTAGAGGCCACTCGAGGTGTAATTTTATTAAATGAAAACTTACATAACAGAATAAACTGAGTGCTTGTATCTTGGATACAGTGAATTTATGGAAGCATAAAAGAAACTGTAAATGTGTTTTATTTTTATATTTATTTTTTAGGACAAAATATACGTTTATATCACAGTGGATAAAATATACAAAAGTCAGAAAAATCAGTGTCAATTAGTCAAAAAGTCAGAGTGGAGACTGGTTTAATGTTCTCAGGGAGCAGCAGGGCTGCTCCATGAAGGAAGACAAGTGGGTGCCAAGCATGACCCCAGCACAGGCCATGCCCTCTCCGGTCAGGACGTAATCCCACAGGATCCAGACACAGTGGGCAGAGCTCGGCAATGGTCACAGGGTCCGCCAATGGCTCCAGCCAGTGCGAGGGGATGAGTCTGAAGGGTCCAGCCACAAGCAGCAGAAGACAGTGCTACAATGTAGGTCCAAGGTCCATCCAGGAGGCAGGGCTGGAGGCAGGTACGCTTGAGATTAGATGGACTGATGAGCACTGGGGTGAGTGAGAGGCGGTCCCAACTGAAGCTGTTCAGGGAAATTAAGCCCTGTCAGTGAATTCAGAGCCCTGACAAACATATACTTGAGGATCTAGGAATATAGCTCTTGTAGGTATGCATATGAATGTTACATGTTAACACCCACCTGCTTCACCCGCTGCAATGAAGTAACCTCCATACCCAGTTTCCCATCTTTCTTATCTCCTTATTGCACATTCCACGAGGTTTTTTGCTTTCTCCTAATCACGGGTCTCTGCCTTTTGATTGTTCCTTTTTCCCTCTGCAGGCATATGTACATATTGCTTCCAGGTACAGCTGGACTGCAGAAGTCCAATTGTTCATCAGACTGCAGTCTGTTAAAAAGATGTCATTACTCAACATTTTCTTCATTGCCCACAATCAGTATCAATCTTTTCTACTTTTTATTTGAAATCAGGTATGTAGGGCTGTATATGTGAGAATCGCCAATGACAAGTATTCCATCCCCATTTCATCCACCTCTAGTCCATCCCCATGTTCTAAAAAAAGAATCAATAGTACTCTAAATTCATATATCTCTACGTATATGTTGTGTTTAAGCACTTTTCACACATCAGTACTGAGTATAGTTTAGGTAAACCACTGCAAACCGGGAAGTCCAACAATGTGCCTCACTGCTCACAACAGAAAGTCATGGATTTTCTCCAGGCATCCAATTTATATTCCCATCCTTCTTTGTGCAAGTAAAATCTGAGTTATAACGTATGTGTTAGTGACCCAATCTCAACAACATGTTTTACATCTCCTCTGAGATGTCCTGTAGGTTTGATATACAGAGAGGGAGGCATCAGAGGAGACTGCACGTGAGCAGAAGTACTCTTAAGTTCTGGCATTGGCAGAGTGGGGGTAAGTTTTCAGAGGGTGTGCAAATACCTTCTTTTTCTTGTAAATGCATACCATAGAAATTAAAACAGCAACACAAAGGTAGTCACATTTGTCAAAATATGGGAAAAGTGTGATTCAGTCCACATTACAGAGAAATTTATCTATAGATTCTCTCCTGGGCCTGTCTCTTGGTACTGACAGGAAAAAATTTGTGGTTCATATCTGACTATCATAAGATGGTGCTCCCTGATCTTTTTCCTTTTTTACTATGAGTGACTCGGACTAAAACCATCTTTTAAATGTAGCTTGTTGACACCTTGGTACTGAGCAGAAGAAAATCAGGAATGAAGATTTGTTGGGAGCAATAATGAAAAGAGTAAACAATTCCTTCCCAAGTGATAAAGATCTTGAGTTCATGTTGTGCTGGATGCTAAGGATAACATTACTGGGGTGACTTACGCACTTTGAAAATGATGGACCTACTGGTACCTTACTGTAAGTAGACTAGGGCACTCTGCCTCTGTCAGGCACAGATTTTATAGTTTTCATAAACAATCTACATATTAAAAAAATCAATGGTATTTAAAAAGAAAATAAATATTATATACTCTGGTTTTACCCTTTGAATGAGCACCATTTTACATCTACAATCTTTTCTGTTGTCAAATTAATACCCAAATGATTTAACTTCTGATGCATTGTCCTTCTGGCCCCACTCTGGGCATATATTCCTTATTTAGACAGGGTAAGCAATCAAAAGTATATTTGGCAATTGCTCAGTACTGTAGGGTATCATGGCCAAATTGTCACCATCTAACCATTACTTTCCATTCCCTGTGCAATTATAATAAAGTGTCCTAAACTTTTATGCTGACTTGCTGAACTCAGATGAAAATCTAAGATTCACTGACAGCGCCTCATTATGTGCTACATTTCTTCCCAAGATGCAGAAACATTTTTTACAAGAATGCGTAATAAATTAACAGTAAATAAGTTAGAAATACTGTAATTTACAGGAGATGAGCCTTGAGATTAGTCCAAAGGCTGTGTTAGGCCAATATCTGATTTCTAGTAATACTTTAGTAAGGTTTGCTATCATATGGACTGATGGTGGGAGGTAATTTATTTTTTTTAATTTATTTACTCTGGTTAAAACACTGAAAATTAAATGTATTCTATCAGAGAAGATACTGGCAAGACTGTAATGTAAAAAGCACTTCACTTAAGCACTTCCTTTAGTTAAACCTGAGTGCCAACAGACACTGCCAAGGAATGAAGACATTTTATTTAAAATTACACTGGCAAGAGACCATCAAATTATCCTTAACATTTTCATTAAATTGAGATACAGATATAGTTAGGGTAGTAAATCTTTTCAATACAAGGAGTTTATTCCTGAGCCAAGGCTAGATTCAGCAGTAATTGTAGGAACTATTAAGACCTAAAGCCTCATCTACGTTACCAAAACAACTGTTCAAGGCTTTAGCCCAGTTTTGAAAAATGGACGGCATCCATCCTGTACTACAGAGCTAATCAGATCAGCGCACTGCAATGGTGTGTTTGGATTCCAGTCTGGGGTGATCATTCCGTGTTCTGTTGGCTCATTGGTTCAATGAGATTTGGGGTTTCCATCAGAAATGTGTGAATTTCCATAGGTTGTCTGCAGTCAATGATCCCAAAGCACTGAAACAGTCAAACAAGTTGTACCTTTCGTAATATTGACACCTTGTTCCTCTATAGGAATGTCAAGCTGAAGAGACTAAGGAACCTTATAGCCATAGTTTCTCAAATGAAAAAGTTATTACCCTGTGGTCTCAACTCCTTTATAAGATATACACAAAAAAAATTCCCCCCAGAGATTCCTACATTTCATTCACAGCTTCTGATTGAATAAGATAATTTATTTTAGGCATCCAGTCTTCTGAGGAGTGTTGGGGTAAGGGCTTATTACAGTTTTATAGCTATAATTGGGAGACATGATTATGTTACTTGGCAAGTGTTAGTTAACCATAAATCCTAGTTTGTTTTCTGGGTTTAAAAATTATAAACATAGTTAATTCCACTATTAATGCTGCAAAGACGTTCAGCTAAATAATAAAGATTAGAATGCTCTTTTCCAAGTGTGCCTAAAAATTTAAGTATCAATTTATTTTAATAGGAATGGAGCATTTAGGATCCTTACATGTCTTTGAAAGCCCAATTGCAAAGAATAATTGCCCTCAAGTGAGCACAAATATAACTTAATATTTACCTTTGTTATCTTTGGCTCACTTTTAATATACCTGGAAGCTTTCCCTGTATATAAGCATTATAAAAATTGCCATTCCAAGCAAATTCCAACATGCTGATTTTATGCTGACGGAAACATGTGTGCTATGGGCTAGTACACATCTAGCTGTTGTTAAAACGTGTTCCACTTCATTTCCTATTCAAATTGGTTGGAGTATTTTCACCTTCCCTTGGTGCCCATGTAAACAAGAGCCTTATCGAAGTCAAATCTTTCATGTGGTTTGAAGAAAACCAGACCAGATTATTTCTTTGGATTAGGTCACCTGAACTTCCTTCTGATCCAGAAAAACACACGTACACGCACACTTGTATGTCTATGTATTGATACATGGATATATGCAAGTGTTTTCTTGCAGTTCTCAGAAGAATTTAAAGAGGTCCTTCATAACAAATTACTCATAATTAAAGATGTTAAAGGTTTTGAATATCTGAAGAAGAAGATTCCAGTACATCCCAACCTATGTCCATTAAGTATGAACACTCAGACAAGCTGTTTGGTGTACAGGGCTTTGGTCCTTGTAAACCAAGTGAAAAAAAAATGTGAAAAACTTCAGTGAAAAAAAAATGATGGCAATGCCATGCCCCCTCAGAACTCAGAAGGTAAGTTTTCACCAACCAGCTCTTATGAGACAGAAATTACCTTCAAAACCTATCAGAAAGAGTGGAAATTAAAGGCAGCTGATAAACTCATATTGTGAAGACTCATCCAAAAATTATTTAAGGGGTACAAATTGTGATCTTGTGGAAAATAATTAAGAGAAAGCAAGAAAAAAAATCCCAGAAACCAATTCAGATAACTGAGAGGAAACAGTAGTATTCTGATATTTTAAATTATTCTGAAGAATTTATTACAGTAACACCATGGAATCCTGGAAGATTGTTCTGACTTACCTCTGTGCATCATTCAAGTTATCCAGAGTAATTTTCTGCATAGGTGTATTAGCTTAGTCCTAAATGAGCTGTATAGATTTTGCACTGCTCAGATCCATTAATTTAGCTTTGCGGTTGATAAAAATCAGCATGGTAACACAGGACTCAGTGGGGGTGAAGGCAGTTTATGCTGCCTTAGAATAAAGTTCCTGAATTTTACTCCTACCTACTCTTATATTTCTTTAGGAGTGAGAAGAGTGTAATCTAATCTTAGCTGTCTAAATACTAGGCATCTAGTCTAGCCTCTCCATCTAGACCTCTCAGCAGAGAGAGGCGCTTCCTTCCTCTTCTAAACACCTCTCATATATTGGGTTCATCTCGCTGGATGTGTTTATTGACTGAGAGTTCATGATGAGATTAGGCACTTGCCATGTGCATGGCTGAAGTTAGCTGGGGAGAGTTCACCCTCCATGTGACTAAAGACAAGCCACACAATAAAGAAGAAATTTATTCTTCATCCATAAAGAAGGAGCGATGATGCTTAAACACTTCTAAACAGACTTTAAGACCTAAATGACAAATGAGCAATAAAGTTGTTCAGGATCATTATTAGTGTCACAGAAGGATGTTGAGAAAAGTGCCAGAGACTGTTGAATAATTCCCATTTTACTTTGATGCTGATTCTGAAGGCTGTAGTTAACATCTTCTGCTGTGGAAAAACATAGTAATGACATTTGTCTTTTGACTTCTGCCAGTAAATTTGGATTTTCAAAATACTGTTAGGAAGAGATGAAGATGCCACAGCCAGGATTCGTGATATGTAGTTTAAATGCCCAGCACTTCCACTAACCTTCTGTGTAATCAAGTGAGCTAGAAACCATCTTTGCAGAGAAGGACCTAGGGTCCTCCTAGGCAAGAAGTTGAACATGTGTTAGCAGTGTGCCCTTGCAGCGAAGAAAGCCAACCGTGCAGCAGGCCATATTAAATAGAGCATAGAGAGCAAGTTGATGGAAGTGAGTCTTCCCTTTGTTTGGCACTTATGAGACTGCATCTGGAGAGTTGCATGCAATTTTGGATTCCTCAGGGAAAGAAAGCCCTTGAAATACTGGAGCAAATCCATCAGAAGACCAACAAGATGATGAGGAGCTGGGCCATATGGTACAAAGAAAAAACTGAAATAATTTGGTTTGTTCAGCCTTGAGACAAGAAGATGAAGGAATGACCTTACTGCTGTTTATAACTATCTAATGAAAGGGTATAGAGAAGATGGAACCGGACTCCTCCTGGAGACTCTTGCACAACAAGAAGACAAGAGGCAATGGACACAAGTTGCAACGAGGGAAATTAGGGTATTTTCAACTCTATTAGGAAGACATTTTCATGGCGGAGGTACTCAAACACTGGAATGGGGTCCAGACAGATACCTTGTGAAAACTCCATCCTTGGGGATATTGAGACCTTCACTGCACAAGGTGCTGAGCAATCTGTTGCCCCGCTTTCCACAGAAGGTTTGGGCTAAGTCCACAGGTCCCTTCCAACCTCAACTGTTCTCTGATTCTCTGATTCAGTTCACGTAACTAATAGCTATAGTGTGGTCATTTACATCTGAGCTGGTTGCTCTGGGTTCCCTTTGATACCAGTGTTGTGACTCATCCAGCATTGACTTTAAGATGAGACATACCAGTCCATGCTCAGTAAGGTTGCTCAATTGCTGAGACAGAGGGGAGTCCCTTCTAAGCCACAATGACTTAGTCATACCAGTCCCACACTCTTTACCTCTCTTTCACATTTGTAAAGCAGAGATACTTGTACCACAGTGTTTTTTTGGAGGAACACATTTGTTAATATTTGAGCCTCACTCAGAGACTGTGGTGTTGGCTGCTATATGTGGAAAGAGAAAAAAGAAATAAAGTCTTCCAGATGATGACAGCACTGTGGCTCCCTCCTCTCCCAAGCAATGCCAACAATAATTTTAAAACAGTCTTTTATCTTCAAACGTATTTCAGAGCCACTTCAGAGTGAGAAGAGCTTCTTAACATATGAACTTTCAGATGGCTGGGTTGAAGAAAATATGGAGCTTTCCTTTAAACAATTAGAGCCCATTTTGCTAATCAATTTTTGTCAGGCGCCTAGAAACATTTTTCATGATCGGATTCCAAATTGTCTTGAAGAGTATGAACCAATGACCTTTTATCAGTCCAGTTTGGGGCACTCTGATACATCTCTGCTCAAATTAAATAAATCACAAACCTTAATTAACAAAGACTGGCATGACTGCAAAAGCAATGAATTAGTTTGTACGCTATCTGAGAGATCACAAACGTACAGGAGTTACAATTAATGGATTTAATTTTAAATGCTAGGGCTCCTGCATGAAAGTGCCTGAGAAGTCCATCCTGGCATTCTTATTACTCTTTAATTATAATTGATGTACCTGGGAAAGATGTCAGCAGTGTACATTTTAAAACAGATGCTAGTCTCCCTTAAGAGCTCATAGTCCTTGCTTGAAACAGTCAATGATATGCAACAAGGTTTTGATGAAATCCAAATTTATTAGGGTTATTAAAAGTCATTAATTATTTGGCACTGTAGAGATGTAATCTGGTACTGTTATTTTAATAGGCAGCTTTATACATTTAAGTTTGAGAATTGAGGTTTATTTTTAGTTTGAAATACTTCTGTCCCTCTTGGCCCTCTCCTGCCATTCCTGTTTCTTGCAGATTTCTTTTTTTCTCTCCTTAGGCTGAGCTCTTATCTTCCAAGCAGATATTTCCAGCTATTTTCCATGCTTTTTTTCCAGCCTCAAGAGAGGTCTTCACTGCTCCACTATCACTGTTCTTATGTGAACCAGCTCCCAGCAGGTTCAAACAGCAATGAAGTCTGAAAAATAAAGTCAGCTAACATCAGCAGAAGAAAAATCCATCTTCTGTAAAATGGCATCAAGTCCACTGGCAATGTTTGAGGTGTCAAGCTTGATTTGAACGTAAGTGGCCTGAAAATTAAATATCTTCCATGCGTCATCCTCTGCTTCCCTCCACCCCATGTGCAGCCCAGCAAGCAGGGTTGACACCAGGCACAGATAAAGCCAATAGCTGCCTAGGGCAGCCAGCTCTCAAGGGCAGGACAACAGCTCTGCTCTCACTGCACACTTGACTGTGCCCTCTGGAGATCAAGGCGAGCAACTCCTGCCTCTGCAGGAGGAAATGGGCTTTAAAAAGTGGCAGCAACAAGGAAAGGGGTGGACAGTCCCAAAAGTAGAGAGCAGTGCCCAATCCATCTGTCCTCTGAGGAATGGTGGCAAGGTCAGCTCAGCCGGGATCTGCATCTCACTCTCCTTCCCAGCTTGGTCTTTCTACCTTCTCAGAGCTGGCTGGACCACACTCGCAGTCCTTCATCCCTAGGGCACTCCTGCCCAACCAAATCTCCGTGAGAGATACTCTACCCTTTTCCTGCAGGATGAGTTTAAAAGAAATGTTTGTTCTCCAGCTGACCCTCATAATTACAGCACAAATCTTATGATAATGTGCCCTTCTCTTATTGCCTCGTCTTCTGGAGTTATTAGACTGTGGGAAAACTCCAGCAGTCAGTTAAAGAGGAAAATTAATTTTCTGGTTACAGAGACTGGAAATGGCAAGTAGGTGAGTCCTGAAGGCTCATAAAAAACAAAAGGCAATTAAAATTAATCCCATATGGATTTCGTCATTGACTTTACAAAAGGTTTGTCATTGACTTCAATGCAGACAGAATTTTCTTGACTCCTTTAAAAAAAAATGTATTTTTTAAGGATATATCATGATCATTGGGGTCTGATTCATCATTTTATGGAACTGCGTAACACACCGGTATGACCATTTGCTAAATGTTGTGTATTATACATCTCTGGAGCACAAACCTATAATTTAAAAATTTAATCATGTATATCAAATGACAGAAATAACATCTAAACTCTGTTTTGTGTTAATTATATACTAACATGTATCAGTTCCATTTTCTATGCTTACCAATTAGTTCCTACAGCAATTGAAGTCAATAACTGATTAATGGTAGAGAATCAAAACAAAATACTTTTAACTGAGAAATGGAAACTTGCCTACAAGCTTTGCTTGCTTTGCGCTGTCTGGTACCCTAGTCTTAAGCAAATAAATATTTTGACCAGATAAGAACACTGATTTGGTCTCTTGTGGAATACAGGACATGTGATTTGACCCATTTACCTCTCGGTGATCCATACGCTTTGGATGTAGGACTTGAAAAGGCATCCTGCATCATGCACTCTGGTCCCCTGTTACCACAGGCCCCATACATACAGTCCTTTGCACAAATTTATGGAGCTGTATCCTCAGAACACTTGGGCTGTTTGAAGTAGAAACTGATGGGTTTCCTCTTCAGGAGTTTGTCCAATCCCTGTTTGAGTCCATTTATCCTTTTGGTCTCTGTAACATCATCCAAGAGCAGAATCTTGTTGCTGCATGCCTAAAAATGCTCTGTGTGTGAAAAAGTAATGTCTTCTGTTTAAGTTTTTTATTTGAATATTTATTGGTTGTCCCTCACTGTTTGTGCCTTTCCCATTTTCCTGACTAACCCCGTTAGAAGCTGTTGCAGAATCTGACTGATATGGAGCCTAAAACCCTTCCAGTTTCTAGCACAACTCTGTTCATGGTCAGTTTATACCCATTTGTTCTTGCAACAGCTTTGGCCTTTGTCTTATGTGGTTGAGTGTTGATAGACAAAATCTTCTTTCCGCCCCATCGAGTTTTGCTAGGCCGAGCAAGCCTTGCTCTGCTGAGGTAGGTGAGGTTGCCAGGAACAGGCGGAGGCAATCTATCAGCCTCTTGCCATTGAAAGGGATGATCCCTGATTTTCTCCTCCTCCTCTCTCCTGGCCATGCGTATGTTTCCTGTGCAACCGGTTCTGGCTCTCATCTGACCTTTCAATTCAGCTGATTAAACCTGCAGAAAAATAGTGAGCAGGATCAGTTTGGCAGGTGGTCAAAGCTAGGTTGGTTCAGGCCACCTCCAGGAACTGTACCAACTGTGTCTTCTTGTAAGATTGGCTCCCCACTCTTTGCATCATCCTTGTAGCCCTTCTTCACAGTTCTTGTCAACATGGCTGACCGGAGCTGGGCGCTATGTTGCAGAGCAGGCCTCCCCTGTCATAGGGAAACTTTTCTCTCACTCTTTGAAGTACTTCTCTGAATGTATCATTTCCATTTACTTCTCTCATCTGTGTGTAACAGTGTTGTCTGCTAATAGTCCTGGTACTCGCTGCTACATCCTGTTCTTCCTTTTGCTCAGACAGTTTCAGTTGATGAGTTCAATTCACGGCAGAAGTTCCTCTGATGGTTCCCCTAAGGCAGGACACTTCTGCACGATGAAATTTGGGCTCAGGTTTGCATTCCAGTGCTTTCAGTTATTCAGTATTTTCTTTCTGACGGATATTCAGATTCATGTCAGTATTGACGGTGCCTCTCAACTTTTTGCTATTGTCAAGTTCCTCATATGTGTCACAGTCATTGATGGAAATGTTGTACAAGATGGGCCCAAGGCTGGACAGGCGCTAGAGAACATCTCTGGTCACTCTTCAGCTTAGACAATTTCTGCTTGACTGAGGTTTTTCTTCACTAAACTTGGATTACAGTCATCTTAAGGAAAATGTAATGTTGCAAAGCAGCCAGATTATGCCAGACAGCTTGACCTTGATTTTTTTTTCTCACCGTCCAAAGTACTGTAAAGCTTAAAGAAGAGGAGACATAAAAAAGAGAAAAGGGTAAAAGATGGCCAGGTTAAATATCATCAATTACTGTAGTCCTTTTGTTATTTTCATTTGTTCATATGAAGCTTTTTAAATAGGATTTGTTTCTAGGGTAGACTACTTTTGGAAGTCTTCCTGGAAATAGTATATTTTAAAGTTAAATTTAAGTGAATAGAAGGTCATTAATTTGCTTCAGGAGACTGACTCATGCATCTGATCTTATTGCTTACAACTGGGGTTAATAATTTTCAGGTGACTAAGCTAAAGGACTTCAGGAAGTTTATTGTTATTTATTTTGCAGCTAACTAAATCCCCTGCCTCCGTGTTCATTATTTTTAAATTACAATGAGGTGGCATATTTCACATGGTTGGGAGTCACCAGGTAGTATACCACAGATAATCTTCAGATATTTATTTACCTGACTATAGAGATAGAACGAGATCTTGAATATTGGCTCGTTGTTAGTTGTAATTAAGTTATTTTTAGAAACTGTCATGATAAAGTTCAGTCTTTCTTCCTGACTGCACCAAACTGACATAATTCCTAGTTAAAGCTCCTGTCCTCAGGAGCCACACAAGCAAACAAAACACCCTGTGTGGAAAAAAAATATATATACAGCCTGTGAAATGTATTTGTTGGCTGCATGCTGTCCACTATCTATCAAGTTCACAAAACTGAAAAGGGAATAAAATTTTACAGATATGTTTAACTTTTGAACTTAAGAAGAACTGTTTACTTAGTTTCAGACTGTTGCTGCTAGAATGACAGTTTTGCAGAGCAGTCTCATGCCGTACTTAATATGCTAGCAGTATGTCACTGCTGATCATTAATTTACCAAATAAAGTATCTCTGGTAACAATTTCCCGAGACATGATATCTTTTGTAGATCGTATTTTGGTTTTAAGAACATTAATCTGAAGAAGTCCAATAACAAGGCCTGATGGAAAGCAACAATTTCCATAGCTTAACCCCAGCATCTGGAAAAAAAAATAATAGCTGAATGAATACAGAGAAAGTATAATTATATTCAGAGAGCGGTTATTGCTGTACTTGCATTAACCTTGCAAGTCTCATGCCTAAAATGTCTATATAATGTATTTAACCTTGCATTTGATAATGAAATATGATGAACAGATCCCTGTAGCAAAGTGCAGAAGATGATGAGGAAACACTCACCATCCAGCACTGCCAGAGCGCGTGTGATCAAATGCTGCAATATGAAAACAAAAAATATGGCTGTAAAAACATACAACGTGACAGACAAGGAAGAACAAGGCAAGAGGGAGAAATGGCAAGCATTCAAGTAATTTTGATCATGGTAGATCACCTAGAGACTTCCTGAAATTGGAGTTTCTTTGTGTTTTAAAAAGTAGTAAAAAGTAGCCATTATTTTTGAGAGTGTGGGTCTAATAGACATGAGAGTGAAGGAAGGCTTCAGCATTTATTACCCTGAAGAGACAAGGCAGAGATTTCATGGGTTGCCCAAGATCAGGTAGGAAAGCACTAGCAGAGGCCAGTAGAATTCAATGTGGATCTCTTTCTGTCCTCTTTCCTGTAAATGGGCTGGGCTGCAAAGGTTTACTTTAGCATGGAAATTTAACCTATAAGCAGAAAATGCTATCAGTAGGTCTGTGGTGAGGTTATCTATTGTTCATGTTCAATCGTGCCAAAGTTATTGAATCTCACATTGTTTCTATTTGCCAACACTTTACTTTTTTTTGTCAATCCATGATCCTTCAAAAACAGGTTATTGATGTGCAGGCAACCAAGTGACAAATAATTTTGGAATTAAAAGAAAATAGACATATGGCTGCTTTACAGCAAAGTTAGCTGAAGTCATCATTGAAATCTAATTTCTAGTTATAGTCTAGTCCACACATAGAAGCTTTTAACGTGAGTGAGAAAATGCATTGAATTCAAGTTGGATAAACCACCAGGGTAGTCTGGTCCATGCTCGGTACTTGCACAACCACTGGGTAGTGTGAACCCAGACCAGCTCTGCTCATCCAGCACCTTCTCTGTGAGCCCAAAAAGAAATGTTCTTCCATGTTCATGAGGGATGAAGTTGCTGAGCAGCTCAGCTTTTACCAGTGCCATGAATTATAAAACTTGGCTTCGTCAGACAAATGAATAAACGCAGGACAATATGGGCACAACTTCAAAGTTAGTGTGCAGTGCAATTCAATTCAAGTGAAGCTAGCTCAGAAGAAGAAACCTAAGGGAAAATAAATTGTATTACCTCTGTAGTGATGAGGTACACTGCTAAGGCTAGATTAATTCATAGCAATTATGGACATTGACCGCTCCTAGTATCAGACCAAAGCTGGCAAATGGCACAATTTTCCATCACCCAAAAAAATAGAGCATTCGTGCTTAATATTTGAGCATTAAAACTGCTGAGGTCATTTAGCTATACAAATTTTCCATCGTTCCTTTACAGTTAGCAGTCATCTTGCACAGAAAAAAAAAATAAAATCCAAGATTTGTCATGTTATTTCTCTTATGCATTTAATTTCTATGACAAGATGACAGATACAGTTTTGGAGCACCGTTTAACATGAAACTACCGAAATGTCTCTCTATTGAAGTTTCCATTGAGATGTGCCCTTAAAGCAGGAATGTAGATATTTTTGTACTATAAAAAGGTGTAGTTGACTGCAGTAAGTTTTCTGAAAATTTACAAATGTATTTGTCGAACAGCTTATACAATGTAAGAAAATCAACATAGTTCTTCTGGGGGTTTCATTGTTTTTCTATTTATTAGTAGTAGCAATATGAAGTTTTGGTCATGTTCACCCTGTACTGAGGCCTTCATATGAAAAGCAGTGTTAAAGGTAAAAAAATAAAACTTTTTATAGATTTATTGCTATGAAATCTGACTACTGGACTGCGGCAAAACAAAGATAGAAAGTACATTCCAGTTGTATGAATCTGCTAATATAGCATCTCTTATTCCTTGGATTTACAGCTCCTTTTTCTGTTTGATTATGTACATGGCAATAGCAATATACTATATTTAAATTTTGGCAGTTTAAAAATCTTATAAATTTAGGGGAAGATGAATACTTGGTTCAGTAATATCTTTTTTTGCCTTGCCTCTGCAATCTGCAGATCATCATGTGGGTGTTGTCACTTAATGTTCCACTGATTATTATTGTAGAAGAAACATTGTCTAATGTGACAAATGGATCTGATCACAAATGGACTTAAAATTTGGAGGATTAATGGATTTGATGACAAATACTTAAAAGGCAGCCCAGCACTAAGTTTTGCACAGACATCTGCATTTAAAATAGAAATGAAATTATTTTCTAATATATGAATAATAAGATGTATCTGTCCCAAACTCTTAGTCATAGGAAATCAAAACCATTAGCTGAAAATGTTAGATAAAGCCATTACATTATGTTCTAACCATTTTTAAAGCAGTTCCTTTGGAAAATTTTATTGGCAAATAGAATTCTTCTTTGGATCTGTCTCACAATAGTTTCTGAAGTCTGTAGGCTGAAAAATTACCCATTTGTAGATTATTTTAAAATCTAGGACACAGACTATTTTAAGGTTTACTAATGTGTAAATGTTGGCTTTAATAGAGTCACCACAGTTTTACATTCCAGAGCTTGCCATATAACACTCTTCCCAAAATCTATCTGTTGTAAATTACTTCCCAAATTAGTTTGTCATAAAATTTTTTTCATGGCAAATATTGCGTCATGCAATTGATTTTGTATTAATTACTTCTGATGAAGAATAAGCTATGCACTGTATTTCTCCAGGACAAGTCAGACAGAAACAGCAGAGATAACATATTTTATCAGAGCAGTAACTTCAGCTTTGCCAGTTGAGTGATTCAGCATTTCACTGAGTTACAAACTCATCTCCTGCAGGGTGAGAGCCTCTTGGCCAAAGAAACCCCTCCCTAAGGCCCCATCACCACAGTCTGAGCCCCAAACTTGCCTCTTTTCTGTCTCCCTGCCACTCTGCTGGCTCCCAGAGCAAATGGCTCTGTGGGTGTCCCAGCTTTCAAAGTTACAGCTCCCACGGCTCTAGAGAAAAGCTTGAAAAGCAAATCAACCAAGGACGATGATAAGCTAGCAATCAGAAGCACTCAACTATTTATGGATTTTGTTATAATTTTTAAGCCATACGAGGTCTTACAAGAGATCTTTCAGAGTGACCCAGTTTGATGTCTTCCTCCATTCCCCTATGCAAGGGATTCTCCCACAGCACATAAGCCCCATCATTGCTGCTTCGATGCACCAACCTGACATAGGCAGCTCTGGGAATGCAGTGAAGATGCTCAGCCACAGGTTTGAAGGCCAGAGCGCCACGAGAAATGGATCTGATTCCACGTAACTAAAACCAAGGAAATCCACCAGCGATCCTGCAGCAATCCCACACCTTTCCATGAAGGATGACTTATGCCGTGGTACTGGGAGGCTGGTGCCAAAAGTTCACCCAGTGGCTTCTCCCAGTGAAGCCATTTCAGATGTATATGATCTCTGACTATTGTACAGTCTGTTGTTGCAAGCAGTACAATAACAAGTATTACCATGCACATACAGACAGGAAAAGAGGAAATGGGATGAGACAGCCTGAATATCAGCCAGGAATTACCCCTTTACAGGACAAAGATGACCTGAAAATTTTTCGTTTAAACCAGGCTCGTATCTTCGCTTCTTCATGACATTCAAGGAAGGCCTGAAATCTGTTGCATTTATGCAGTCTGGGCTCCACTAGAAATTTTTTAGAAAAATTACTCTTTTATTGCTTTTTTTAGACTTCTTCAGCCAGCTCCTGGCTGGACCAGGAGTCTGTGGTGTCTTGCAGCTGGTAAGTCAGGACATCACAAGAGACTGGCAGTGATGGAGATGCTCAGTCAGATGGCTTCCACAGGACTTCTGGGTGGTTATCAGCTCTCTCTTTTGGAGACAGAATACTCTCACCCTTGACAGCTGTGATCAGAGAAGTCACAGCACACACCTTCCCAGTTACCCAGCCCCACCCAGGAAAACAAGAAATGACCAAGATACAAAACCTCTGCTAATTTTAAGGCAATAATGAAGTAGAAGAAACCTTTTATTTAAGAAATGAGACAAATTCTTCAGGTGTTCTTTATAAAAGCTTATAGGGAAAGACACAACCTGTTCTTAAGAGTCATTTTCATGTTGCTTTTAAAGCACAAGATGGAGAAATTAGGTGTTCTGAAAAAAGGGAAAACCCTGAAGAAATTATAGAGGTCAATTTAACAACCAAATCAGTTATGATTAATACTCCATACTTTTATACTTCCTAATCCTTAAAGAGGAAACTGAAATGACACAAATGTCTGATGAAAGATGGCCATCAGCTGGAGTTTTCTCCTCCTCCCCTACAAGATTTTACATGGAGAAGATTAAATTGGCTGCCTTCACAGCCCTATTTCCTCTTAAGCTCATTGCTCCGTTCACTCAGTCACTGCCCACCCCTTCCTAATGTTATAGCTGGGAAATTCCCTGCAACAGCAAACAAGAACGACATATGAGAAATCCCACAAAACCCTTTCCTCAAAAAAAAAAAACCACCTTATTAAAATACTTTTTAGAGCATTAAATGTATCCCTCACCGATTGAAAAGCATAAAAAAACCCAACAGTATGATACCAGTATTCATCCATAGCCAGCCCAGTGCTGACCAACAGGAGCAGGTTTACACTGTGCCAATGCACTTGCTTTCCAGTTGATACCTGCACCCACAACATGTACACCATGAAGCAGCAAAATGTGTGGCTTTTCCTAGCGTGGGGAGGAGGTGTTCTGCCCTTCCAGCCCCTCAGATATCTAGGAGATGAGAAACCCCCTGTCCTTCAGGGGACACGTCTGTCCCCATTATTCTCACTCCCCAAGATGGCAACACGCATGTTTAAAAACGCCTATGGCTAATCTGCCCCTACAGGTGTTGACCTTTATTTACTGAGGGAAACCTGTGCCTGTGAGAGAAGCTGTGGCCTTCCGCTCCTTATTTCCTTCTGCCTTGCCAGTTCCTCTCTCCAAAATCCTACAGAACTCAACTGCTTCCAGTGTTATCCTTGGGATCAAGGGAAGATGCAGAGAGGCAAAAGGAATGATGTTGCTCGTGCTGATTTCTGGTCTTTCTGATGGTTTTCTAGATGTTTTGGATTCCTTTAGCCAATTTTGTGCTAAAGCACTAGTTTTTAGCTTTGCAGACTCTTAATTTAAGGCGATAGAGCCACGTACAATGTAATACTGTCAAATGCAATAATGAAGGATGAAGTTTACAATATCTAAAATCATAGTTACAGTGTCATGGTGGTCTGGATTTATTTCTTTCTCAGTTTCTTTCAGATCACATCTGGTATGGTTTCAACATGTTTTCATCTGCAAACTACATGTGGAATGAGAACAATAATAAAGTTGCAGCTACAGAACTTGGGCTGATAATGAATAAACCAGAATGGAATTCAAGGATCCGGGATGGAAAGCATTGTGACTTTGTTAGCTGAGTTTTTATACTTAGTTCCCAAAAGTTTAGAACTTGGGCCTCAGCTTAATCCAGCAGGATTTGGGTCTTTTATTATTTTTGCTTCTTTTTTTTAGGTTTTTACAACATGAAGCTGCCACTCAAGTTTCTCAGCAGTTTGGATAACTCACACAGGAAGGGTGAGATGTATTTTGTCTGCCAGAAAACATCCCCAATTCCCCTGACTTCAAAGAAGGCAGGGCTGGATCCTGATGGTCGGCTTTGCTTCTTTGTCAGAAAACTCTGTTTTTCACAAGATTAAATACTACTTCACAAATCCTGTTTGTACATGGTGATAGCACAAGAGGGTTGAGTTCACCAGTCAGGCTGAGCTGTGTTCAGCCTAGAGAAGTCATAAGGACAAAGGAAACCTGGACACGAGCATCCTAATCCTGGGACCACTGGTCTGTTCTTCATTAATCCCGGCTGCCTGTGGCCCCCAGGATTTATGGTTCACCACAATGGTGGGATTTTGGCTATATCCCTTTCCCTAGGAATGTACACAAGGGTCAGGGTAAATCTGACTTCCAGGGTCTTTGCAATGTTGAATTGCTAGAAAATAATTTCATAAAGTATAAAATAAAATTAAGTGTCTCCTCTCCTTACAACTCCCGTTTGCTTTGATGCCGGATGAAAACTTGTCAATAGTTCTGATACGCTGGAACTGGTGTCTGTTACGGTGTTTCATCATTGTTTCATGCTTTCCTACCTATCCCTTTTCTTCAACTCTCGGGCTTAGAACTGTTCTGTCTTGGGTTTGTAAAACACTCAGTCCCAATACTCAACATAAATAGCATTGCAACAATAATGAAAATTAGAGGCCAGTGTCCAGTACTGCCAGGGAAAAATATTAGGTTTTTCCATTCAAGGCATTCAAAGCAAAAGCAAGATCCCTTTTCTTTCTTGGCACTGAATCACTGATGTGACTGTCAATTAGACATTTTAGGAGCAACAAAGATTATGATATGAATGCCGTTTAATCAGTCATTTTACAGCAGCAACAGTGGCAATTAGAAGTGCTTTAGTACTTTTAGGTCAAGATTAAAAATGATAGAATTTATTGCTGCTGATTTAGAGATTAACATTGTGCCAATCAATCAATTACCCAGTATAAAGAATTGACAATTCGTTGACATTCTTCTTCCAGGCTGGCAAACTACAATAGTCGAGGATTTTAAAATGTATATATGAAGCTAGAACAACAGCTATTTCAGAAGAAAGGCAGCTGGGAAAGCATATGCAAAATAAAATAACATTGAGAACCTTGGCAGTTTTCATCAACCTCTGTAGCCACAAGGTTATTTCAGAATGAAAAGTCAGATACAGCATTTGATTTTTTGCAATCCATAAAAATACTGTGCAGCAGCATCCTGGGCTGCGGCACGCAGTCAGCCTAGGAATCACCTCCTCTCAGACCTAGTTCCACTGCTGCCTTTCTTAATGAGTTGTCTGAAGGCGTTTGGGGGGAGTGGAATGAATGAAAAACCTAACAGGCAATTCCCCTTTAGCTTTCTCATTGGGCTCGACTATACCTATATTTCTTGCCTCAAAATAATCCAACCTGCATGTTAAATCTACGCTCCAAAAATAACCATTCCCACCTGATGCCCTGTTTTGATTCCAGAAATCAGAATCACCTGGAGAGCTATTCCCGATTTGCGCAAAGGCGGAGTGAAGTTTTGAATGGTGCCTCCAGACTAGTGTTTGTACTGGTGACAGAAGAACTAGCACCAAAGGAGCTACACAGCTGTGAAATTGTGTGAGAGAGGAATCTGTCCCAAAATGCCAGTGTGATTCCCACCTAGCCCTGGAGGGAGAGAGATTATTGTTTCCAAGGTGCTGGGAAATCATTGGGCTGGTGGACTCTCTGGTTTCTCTACTCAGAAGATACTGTCTCAGTAGATAAATAATCTACATCAAAATGATGTGGCTACTATGGCTACATAGCACGGTGCTACTCAACCAGCGAAGTATCCATAAAGTATATTTGCAGGAAGGAGAACAAAAAAGAACAAAGTCAAAAGTCCAAATTCTGTTTGGTATGAATATTCATACACACACAGAAATTGTATAAATGCCACATACCGAAATGTATTTGTTATTTGCATCAAATCTACCCGTAAGAAACGGAAGAGAAAAGAGGGCTTTTGCATTTAAATAACTTGTTAATGTCTGGAAACCAAAACAGTCACAGAACAGCAATAAAGACGCTCTTCAATTGTTGCTGGAGGATGTCCATAAAGAGGATATAATGAAAAGGACTGCCCAAATGTGCAAGGATAATATAGTTAATGTATTACTTCTTTTATTATTTTATCATCTTTCATTAATTGCTGGCATCTTTCCTGCAGGAGCTGGTTCCATGAAAAGGGCTTTTAGTCAAATGTCCTAAATGAAACAACCACTTAGAACCCAAGAACAAGGTTGAAACAAGGTTCACCTGACTTCTCTAAATCACACTGGAAGCGGGAGGGTAAAATACCACATTGGTTTCATTTTGTGGCATCCTAATGTCAGGATTGCACCGGACTCCACAGAACCATGTCCTGAGGAGTACAGCTGCATCTGTATTCTGGAATAAAGACCAGGTCTGAGAGCATTAAAAGGTATTTCTCTCCACCTTGCTGTCTGTCAGTTCACCAGGACCTGGGCTTTAACCGTCTTTACTGAACTCAGAAAGAATCAAGCCTGGGATATATGCTGGCCAAGTAGGCTGTAATATTTTTTACTGTTCCTAGCCAAATGGCCAGGTCAATGCTGAGGCACCAAGCAGGCTTGGAATCTCCACTCCAGGGAGTCTTGGGCTCGATTTTAAAAAGAGAAGAATGATTCTTGGCCAGTGCAAATATTTCCTCTCAGTATTGGCTATTGAAGGTCAAACAGCTTTTCCAGAGATCCTGTGAACACCTTAGCAGGACAGAAGAAGCAGCGTGGAGGCAATGTCCTTGTGCACAGACAGCTATAACAACAGTTAAGTGGATGTCCAGGTGAAACAACGGGGAGCAAAGGCTAGTACCCACAGTAGGGTTTGTTCCTCGGGGTCACTCCTCTACATCTCCCACTCGCTCACCTAAGGCAGCAGAAGTCTACTCCGTAGGAATGCCTATAATGAGCACAGAGCCTGGTTCCAGGGAGTGAGAGGGTCAGGTAACAGCTGGAAAGGCCTATTTCAGTTCTGTGTCATGAAGTTCCCATGTACAGGCACTTCGGAAATGTAATCCAAGCAAGGGAACACACCCCCTGCTCTGGGCCAAGTCCAGTGAAGTCCACAGAAACATTCCTACTCCATCTCAGTGGGCTTTGAATCAAATCCTTCATTTGGAAGGGCCTGGATAACTTCTCTTCAGGAGCAGCAGTGACCACAACTACACACCATCCTACCACCTGCTTGAGAATACCCCTGTCTCTTCTCTTCTAACTTCTAGGATCCACAAATACACAGTCCTAAGTCCGGTGGTTGCTCCCATCTTCTTTATTAGAGAAAGGTAATGAACTCCACTCCACTCCACTTCCATGATATGGAAGTCACCAGTCACATGCAGGTGTCACCACTTTTGACTGACTGATTTTTATTAAAACTCAGTGAGACCCAGATACGATATTTCCCAGCATCCAACATGGGTACACGAGGTATCATTTTTATGTTCCCATTGCAATCGTTTGCCGTTCTTCCGTAGCAGAGACTCACACTTGTCCCTTTTCCAGCTACCAAACATTCAGCTCACATTGAAAATATAAAACAGCAAGGATATTCTGAAATTTATGGAGAAAATGTCTAGAGAGAAACCCATTCACTGATACTGGAGTAGGCACCACAGAGACAACTCAGCAAATCAGAAGCAGCCAGAAATGAAGGCAGATTTTCTTTGTCAGAACAAATTTTACAAAAATCCTGTGCTTTTGACCTTTAGAGCATAACGACTGATTTTAGTGAAATTGCTCCCAAGTTGCTTGACAATAGTTGGGAGGAGAATGAATCCATATGTCTTCACTTTATATTAATTTCTATCACTGTAAGTGAGCCTAAAGGGCTGCGTTACCCGGGCACTGTGTGCAGAACAAAAGAACAACCCCTGCCTCTTGCACAGGGAATGTTACTGCTTTCATTTGATTACTCTAATTAAGCTACACTTAGTTAACTGGTTTTAACTAGATCTAGTTAAGCTGATATAACATATAAGGGAAACATGTGGAAGTCCTGATTATGTAGATTGGGACTGCACCAGTTTGTACCGTCCTGGTTTGGGTCTGTCTGCATCCCACCGTGCTTGCTGAGAGTTTGGTGTCGGGATGCACCAAAGCCAAACAGAAACTTTTCAACAAAATCCTTTCGAATTACAAAGTGTTTGGCAGAAGCACATTGGTTTAGAAGAAAATGTTTCCTCACTCCTGGTTAGAATTTCTGGCCAAAGAGAGGAACAAAAAAATTTATTTTAGGACTCACCATCCTCCAGGGGAAAGGGACCACATCTCTTACACAAGCAACTGCTGACTGCTACCAGGTTTGGTACATTACCAAGGTCTGTGGGGAAGACTCAGTGCTTTCCACTCACAGAGGACAGCCTGCTCTCTTCCCTTCATGCCCACATGAGGACTTTTTGACAATGCATTGCCCGGCCCTGGCACATCCATTCCCCAACTTGTATTGGGCATGGCCTTGTGACAAGAACCTGCATCCCAGGGACCCAGACCTGTGGATGTGGGAAACCATCATTACATGCAGCCTCAGACATTGCTCTTTCCCACTCATCCCACCCCAGAACACACTTAGGCTCTCTGATGCCTTGTATCAGAGGCAACTGCTGCTCATGAATAACTGCTAAGGCAATTGCAATGTCACTTGAGGTAGCATTAGGACCATCAGGCATGTTAGGTTCATGGGATCCCATCCAAACCCATTGAAATGTAAGAATGGTTCGTTAATCAATGTAACTTCAAAGCACAAAGTTACTGTTGATTCACAGATAGAGGAAGCGAGACAGAGCAGCCGTGAGATTTGGCTGTTACAGCACGGGTCACAGGTAACATCCACCTGCTTACAGAGAGTATTTCTGCACAAGGGAAATAAGAACTTCAAGGCAGTTCCCTGCTGAACAAATTTAACTCTTCTGTTCTATTCTTTTGCAAGACCATTCAGAAATGACCTGGGAGCTGTAAGCAGTCACTAAGATGTTGGGTGAGCAGTTCCAGCACACGTTTACAAATTTCGAAATTATTTTCCATGGAGTTTTTGCTCTCTCTGGCATGTGCAGCATGGGGATCTTCCTGCTGATTGATTGGCAGGGTGAAAACTTTGAGCATGAGAAATGTGATGATTCACAGTAAAGGACATTCTTGGTGAAGAAAATGGGGTTTCCCATTGGCAAAGGTTGACCATCATGTGGTGGCTCCGAACAAGGGCAGAAAACACACTCACTCCACAGACACAAACCATACACCATCCTGGGCCTGAAGAGCAAATTAAAAGAGACAAGGACACACTTGAATCCAACAGCTCCTGGGAATCTGTGTGGTGGTTCCCATACACTGGTGTGTCCAAGCAGCTTCAGGACTTCTGTGATGGCTTTTAGTTTTGCTTTTTAACTGGGGACAGTAGTGAAAGGCATCTCTCTATTTCACGTAAGACTCGACAGTGTGAGTGAGCTCCTGTGAGATGGCCTGTACACACACAAGACTGGGTATTTCTACACTGCCTGTTGAAGACCACCCAAAGGCAGCCTTCCTGGCCAGATTGTCTCCTTGTAAAGAGAAGATCTTCAAGCACTGGTTATGTTAGGGCTCACTGGGAACATGAAGAATCCTTCATACCCAAGATTTGGTCATTTACCTTCTCACAGGAGAAACTCTCAGCCAGGCCCAGGTAAGCTGTCCACAGGCATCTTGCAGGTAGTCTGCATGGGAGCCACATGGGTGGAAGATGCAAAGAAGGACAGAGTGGGAGATTATGAATGAATTTGCAAAGCACAGTGTGTTGGGTTAATCCATTTATCAGCTGAAAAACTCACCCAAAAACCAAAAATGGTTAGTCTGCAGACAAATCCAAATTACATGGATTGCAATCAGATGATTGCTAGGGCTGACACAAGGCAGGAGCCCTGGCTGAGGATGAGGAGGGACCACTCCTTCAGCAGCAGCATAATCTAATACTGCCTGAAGTCCACCAGGAAACCACAGATTTTTTTACTGACCAGACTGAAGGAAGATTTGTAACTGTGGTTCCGTTGCAGTCA